>VXAL01015151.1:20267-33035 GCA_013399475.1 Chauna torquata
AAAAAAAAAAATAGCCAAGTAAAATGTATTTTTACATTTGTATAAAAATGTATAAAACCACATTCACAAGCTCCAGAGAAAGCTGTAAGACATCTAATCAGCAATCCTAATGCCAAAATTTATGTTTCCCCGTGCTCCATAATTTTACACCATATTACACACAGATGTACACAAAACATACTGCTTTAACTTCAAGGAGAATTAAGAATTCTGAGCATTTTTTTTTTTGCAGCTCAGACCTAGCAGATAAAATGAAATTGAATGTATGATGTTCATTTAGCTGACTTGCAAAGGTCACATTGTACATACTCCTGCTAACACCATGTATATTAAAGCACAAATCAACAACTATAATGAAACTATGTCTCTGTTCGTATAGCTATCCAGAATGAAAATATATCTTCACCCAAAAAGTTGAGTATGGTTTGATAAATACGTACATAAATAAATACAAGGAAGGCTTTTCCTTCCATTCCCACAATTCCATCTGTTTTGTTTGTTTGTTTTGTTTTAATTTATTCTTACTTCTATTAGCTGGTAGCTGTGTTTGCTTGCAATTACAGCATTGACTGATCTACTGAGAAAAAATAGCATTACAGCTGCTTACTGTAAATTGTGGTTCGTATCATATGCAACAATTTTATACCTTTTTATGGAAGAAAAAGTAGCAACTGGTTTTCTTTTTTGAACTGACTGGAGAGTGCAATCACTGCAGGCAAAGAATTTGGAAAGAAAGGTTTAGTTTTTAACATGCAGTATCCTTCCAGCATTGGATTCTACTAAAATTAAATTAAAATTAAAATGCAGCAATACAAAATATCAGTAGATTTGATGCTGGAAACAGTATATAAGGAATAGACTTTTTTTATGCTTGCAGTATTTGCCTTTCAGCTTCACCTTCAGTTTGTAAATACCAAACTGTTGTCATTTCAATACCTCAATTTGTACTACATAGCAATTGCAGACAAATGCTTGTTAGAAAAAGTAGAAGGTTGATATCTCCTAGCATTAAGACCTGCTCTGTAAGAGGAGAACCAGCAGGCAGGTGGAATCCACTGATGATGGTTCCCAAGCCACCTGGAAATTAGCCTTGAGGCTTCTCTGCTGGATGACTATTGCCTGCAGGACGTATGTCATATAGAAATTGTTTTGGGGAATATGTGCATTTTTGCCACCTACCTTGCTCTTTTTGCCTTGCTCCTTGCTTGTATGCTGGGAAACTGAAAATGAGGGCTTTACACCTCTCCACTAGTAAGTGGTAGCTACAAAAGTTTCCTTTCTTTTTCTACCTTTCATCCAGCTCACGAGGATTGGGACCACAGCTGATAATGCAATTAATTGTATAGTCACTTTTTTTTTTTTTTCACCCCCAGGTATGATTGATCAGAGATTCATTTTTGGATGGAAAAAAAATATGGATTTTTTTAAGGGTCTGCACAGAAACATGCAGAAGTAATGTGCATTACTTAGGTGCTCAATATGTCCAAGATTTCCTGTCTTGTAAACAATTAATCCAAGCATTTAAACCAAACATAACTTCAGACTGAAGAGAATAGGGCAAGAAAGACAATTACAATGTAATCTTGAGAAAAAATGCATCCATTGGACAATTTTGAATAAGGCTATCAGCTTCAGAGTGCATTGCCTCTTCCAAACAGTCCTCTGGCCGGGAGAGGTAAATGAAGTAACTATAACCTTCCTTACCTTTTCTTCCTTTCTTACTGTTTATTATCAAGGTTAGAAGAAATAAAGGTTTAGGGTTTTATATTTCTTTCTAGCCACCTATTGTAACATACTGCTGCAGCTTAGTGGTGTATAGGTGTTTTGAAGTAACTGGTTGCTTAATTCCTCAAATGTATACTACTAAACGGACTTAAATCTTACCACAAAGGAAATACATTCAAATAAAATCTCTGTTTCATTTCTTCTACTTCCTTCTGAAGAAGCATTTAAACAAATCCTAATCTTGAAGCATATAGCATTTTAAAAAAGTGCCCAAAGGATCACATATCTCACTAATTTTTAGTTAGTTCCTTTTGCTCACCCTCAGGTGCTAGAAAAGCTACCTCTTCTGTCAATTGGTCCCAGCAGCTCTAACTTGAGGATCAACAGTTAAAAGGATTAGGACAAAACAGTAGAAAACCATTAAAAATTTCTTATACTCCCAAACTTTGCCTTTGATATGGAGAAGATTTTGTTGGCGTAGCTATACTGACATTAGGTAGGTCACTACACAAGTACCATCCAAATGCCAGTAGGCTGCACCATGTCTTTCCTCTGGAAGCACAGTCCTCTCAAAAGCCTCACCAATGGTTGGTTGGTAAACTGAGTTGGCACCACAGTCACCTGGTTTCTACTGCGTGCCAACCCACATTTCCCAACGCACATAACAGGATACGGCACCCCAGCTCTTTTCAGAGCTTCACCTTACACACTGAGTAGACTGAGTATGGTGCAGAACATGTGCTCTTCCATTCCCCTCTGTAACAGTAGCACACTCCACATTTCAGCAAATTTCAACTCATTTAAAAACTGTCTCTAGTGTAATGATTTTTTAAAGTACAAGGGCACTTTAGTCTGATTTTTCTCCCAGTTAGTCAGATGATCTTTCCACTGTCACTCCAACCATTCATAACTGTGGAAGCAACACTTTCAAGTGTAGATCAAAGCTAGCCTGTATACAGTCAGATAATACTGCGAGTAATTCCTCACTTCCTTGACCAAACACAATTTACTATTTTGAATAATGCATCGTGTATAACACATCTGTGCCTTACTTATCCACTGTTAAATTAACAGAAGATCTGCCTCTGGTAACTCTACTGAGATCAGTGAGTAGGGGATTGTGAGCCATCAGTAAGTAATCTGCGAGCCTACAAAATGTTTTGCAAAGATGAGTAAAATGATGAAATAATGAGTTATAACAAAAGTGAAAAGCAGAATTGATGAACATAATTTTGGTCAACATAATTGATGCAGTACGCCAGAATTCTACTTTAGAAGATATGACTAAAACAGAGAGTGTAGAAATATCTCCAGATTTGTATAAGAATGAATAACCATTAGTCATGGTTTTGGCTGGGACAGAGTTAATTTTCTTCGTAGAGGCTCACACAATGCTGTGTTTTGGATTTTTGATGAAAATAGTGGCGATGTTTTTGGTTGTTGCAGAGCAGTGTTTACACAAAATCAAGGACTTTTTTGCTTCTTGTGCTGCCCTGTCAGTGAGGAGGCTGGGGGAGCACAAAGAGCTGGGAGGTGACACAGCCAGGGAAGGTGACCCAGACTGACCAAAGAGATATTCCACACCATATGATATCATGCTCAGCAATAAAAGCTGGGTTAAAGAAGGAGGAAGGGGGGGACGTTGGGAGTGATGGTGTTTGTCTTCCCAAGAAACCATTACGCGTGATGAGCCCTGCTTTCCTGGAAGTGGCTAAACACCTGCCTGACCATGGGAAGTAGCAAATGGATTCCTTGTTTCGCTTTGCTTGCGTGCATGGCTTTTGCTTTACCTAGTAAACTGCCTTTATCTCAACCTATGAGTTCTCACACTTTTACCTTTCTGATTCTCTCCCCATCCCACCTGGGGAGGGTGAGCGAGCGGCTATGTGGCACTTAGCTGCCTGCCAGGGCTAAACCACGACACCATTTAACTGCATTTTAATGTTAATAAGAGATCTGAATCTGTAATGTATTTGCCACTTCTCTCAAACTGTTACTATCCTGTATGACTACATCACTACACTGTTTTCCTTTGTCATACTTTATTGTCTAGAAACAAAGATGATCGTTGTGAACCATGTAGGTATGCAAGATGCATTGCAATGAAAGACGTTGTTCAACCTGCTTTTCTTCAACTTAAGTTTTTATTAGCTAAGAACGTAGGACATGTTTTGTGTCTTATTTTACTGCTGTCAGATGAACTTTGACAGCAAAACCAGTTTAGTTCCACTGCATGAAGACTGGAGAGGACACAAGAGCATCACAAAAATTCATGATTTCTGAGTTGTCTATGAATGTTTTCCATAAGAGCTTACCAATTGACAAGATATGGTGGGAGAGGGTAAATGGACAAAGAATGGAGTGAACAGCTTCCCTTTCTTCATCGTGGAAAAACATATAAAGACACACAAAATCTCCTCAGGGCAACCATAGATATAAGTAAAACTAAGGATACATACCAAAGTGGGATGGCTACATATTTTTTTCCATGTGTGCAATTTTCCCTGGTAAAAGGTTTAACATCTTAAGAAATTCGCAGGTTGTCTTGGCTAATGCCTACAGGGTATATACCTGCAGGATATATATTTTCAGTTTCTTATTGACTAAGCCTATTCTGTACACGAACTATGGAATCTGATTTTACCTGGTATGTCAAGATGCTTCTGAAATCCAGAACTTGCCTGTGTAGGATAGCCACCAAAATCCAAAACTGTACAAAAGACATTAGAAGCTCTTCTAGGAGGGATTCCTGATGATTTGTTCATCTACTGAAAGTTACTTGACACACTTGCAAGGGCAGAGAACAAAGATGGAGAATTAACTGTTGCGTGTAGAGTGCTAATGCATGTCCATGGAATTAAGATTTTCCTCCTAAAGTTCTGTTCCACAGTCCCAGCCCCAAGAACATTACAGCAGCTAAATGGTATAGATGGACTGAAAATTTCTGCTTAAGTCTCACCCTCTCCTGGAGCACAGACATTGCTTTTAAAGCAAGAACTGGTGTTACTTATGTGTTTAAGTATTAGCAGGTGTTCAAATCCTTTTAAGTGTAAGTAGCAGGCTATATGGATATCTATATCAAGTGCAACCTGTTTAGAATCATAAGCATGACGTTATTTTTTTTGTAATTTGCATTGTTCAGCAGCACATTACCACAAAACTCCCTGTCAGCTCTGAGTGTTAGTACTTTAATTAACTTAATTAATGGAAATGTTTAGCTTTTAACCCCACTTGTTTTAAGCAAGTGAGAAAGCAAAATTTTTTTTTTTAAAAAAGGGAATGGGTCTTTGCTCCCCCAGTATCTCCCATCCTTAATTTTAAGTCCAAGGCCTTCACATTTTTATCATGATTTTTTTTTTTTTCTTTGAAAAATCATGTCTCATGAATCCATTTATATCATTAGTTCAATCAGTCTTGTTCTCTGATTACATAGTCTATGCTTTCTTTCACACTTTGCATTAAGTAGATTTTAATTCTCTAATTTTACTCTGTTCATAACTTTGGCTTTTACCCAGGAAGGTACTTAAACATAGGCTTATTTGCCCATCTTCAGTGAAACTACTTATGCACTAGAAGTTAAAGTCTATATAAGTTCCTTGCTGAAATAAGACTGTCTAGAATACAAAACTTAATTTCTGAGCCTGCCACAATCATGAATAATTTCTCTCTTTTAATTTATCACTCACTTTTGGGACCCTAAAATGTAAAATACTTCACTGACTCCTGTTGCTTCTCCTTTTTTTTATAAAACACAGATTTATTGGCTAGACAAAACAAATACAGTGTCAGTTTCCTTGAATAATTTAATAAAGGCATAAATAAGGGAAACATTTTGCTTTGATCATCAAGGGGTTAGGCAGCTCAAGAGACTCAAAGCAGACAAGCACAGATTTGAGTATGACACATGGTGTACCGACACCAATTCATTACCATCTCAATACCTTCTTTTTTACCAACTTGTCTGTTTGGCAAAAATGTGAAGCAAGCTGGTGGCCTTTATCCAATTCATAGTGGACATGTCAACATCAAAAATCCACCAATACTGCTGGAACCAATTGTCCCATTGTACTGGGTCTGGCCGGGATAGAGTTAACTTCCCCACAGCAGCCCATACAGCGCTGTGCTCTGCACTTGTAGCTAGAACAGCACTGATACCACACCAGTGTTGTGTCTATTGCTGAGCTGTGCTGGCACAGCACCCAGACCCTCCAAACCCCCCAAACCCAGTGGGCTGGGGGTGAGCAGCAGCTGGGAGGGGACATCACCAGGGCAGCTGACCTGAACTGACCAAAGGGATATTCCATACCATATGATATCACACTCAGCAATAAAAGCCGGGAAAGGGGAAGGAGAAAGGGGGGCTCTCGTTATGAAGACGTCTGTCCTCCTGAACAACCGCTACGTGTATTGAGGCCCTGCTTCCCAGGACGTGGCCGAACACCGCTCGTTGATGGGAAGTAGAGAATTTTTTCTCTCTTTGCTTCCGCGCGGCCTTAGCTTGTATTATTTCTTTTCCCTTTAATTAAATTGTCCTTATCTCAACCCTTGAGCCCTCGTCCATCGTATTTTCTCCCCCTGTTCCTTTGAGGAGGGGGAGTGAGCTGTGGTGGAGTTCTGCTATTTAGCTGGGTAAAACCACCACACCCCTAAATTGGTCACTTTAGGAAACAGTCCAAGAGCTTAGTGATTCCATTTTCTATTCACTGTTTCTGAATGTGGTCAATGTTTGTAAACTGCGCTGAAACAGAGAAGGAGAGCAAAAAGCAGTAGCCAATAATTACTTGTCTAATCAGAAACTCCTTGAGGATAGTTCTAGAAATACATATCTAAATTTACCTTTGAATGAAAAATTAACAAACTCTGCCCCCCTCACCCCCCTTTAAAAGAAATGATATGCCTTCCTTAGCAAAATGTAAATAATGTAACTTGCATGGAATATGTATGTTACATTCTAAACAAATTCTTTAGTCACATTTTAAGTCTTATTGATTTCTTAAAACAAAACAAAACAAAACAAAATGAAAAACTATATGTCAATATTTGGCCTTCCTTTTATAGATATGAGATAGATAATCAAAGAATATGTTGCCCTTTTAGACCTCAAGGTTTTGCTGAAAAAAATCAATATGTGGAAGAAGTGTACCCAACATCAGCGTTGCATTCCCAGAGATCATGATAGCAACTGCCATTTCAGAAACACTAGGCATGTAATCCATCATTGCTCTTCTTGTATTGTTCAATATCTACATGAAATCTGCCAGAAACAAATGCAGATCTAAACAGAAAATTTCAGATATGATAATGTGGTCATATAAACATACGTAGACAGCCGAGTAAGGATTATCAAGGCCCTATATCAAGACCTATATGTTTTCTGAGGAATTTTTCTACTGCTTAAGTTGAACTTAAAGGCAGATTCACTGCCTATTCATTCTACTAGCTCACAGGCATATTCAAAGGGACAGCTTTACAGGGATCTAACTGGTAGCCACAGCAGCGTGAAATACAGTGCATTAGCATACAGTCTAGAATCAAGTACTTGTCACATGGATGAGTTTAATATCATAAATGGATGAGTTTAATATCATAAACAAGACCTGTAATATATACCGTTTACCTTCTACAAACGTGCCATGCACATATACTATTGCACACATTTGTACTTCTGCCCAGACATAGTTTTCTTTTATCATTGTTGGTCTTAAGTTCCTGAAAAAAAAAAACACTTGCTATAGGGACAGACTGAGTTTAGGTCTTCCCCAAAGATTTTGTGCATATGATGTGCTACGTGCCAAGAGTTAAGATTAGAATTATTCATTTCAGCAACTCTCTAAGGTCATGAGCCTACTTTTCTTTCCAGTTCTTTCTAGTGTTCTTGAATTATCTGTTTATTTCACAAAGATCCTCTGTAAAACTCCCAAATGAGCAACTTATACAGACATAGAATCATAGCATGGGTTGGGTTGGAAGGGACCTTGAAGATCATCTAGTTCCAACCTCTCTGCCACTGGCAGGGTTACCTACCACTAGATCAGGTTGCACAAAGACCCACCCAACCTGACCTTGAACATTTCCGGGGATGAGGCATCCATATGTTCTCTTGGCAACCTGTTCCAGTGTCTCACCACCCTCATGGTAAAGAATTTCTTCCTAGTATCTAATCTAAGGCTACCCTCTCCTAGTTTAAAGCCTTTACCCCTTGTCCTATCACTACACTCCCTGATAAAGAGTACCTCCCCATCTTTCTTGTAGGCCCCTTTCAAGTATTGGAAGGCTACTATAAGGTCTCCCTGGAGCCTTCTCTTCTCTACACTAAACAACTTGAACTCTCTCAACCTGTTTTCAGAGGAGAGGTACTCAGGCCCTCTGATCATCTTTGTAGGCCTTGTCTGGACTCACTTCAACAGGTCCATGTCTTTCATGACCTCTGAAACAATAATTTGCCATAAATTTTTACAATTTTTTTTTTTAGAATAGCTGTGTAGTATAATGAATAGAGGACATTTTCTTAAAGATATTTGATTTAATGTTTAGCAAAACTGAACATTGTCTCTTTATATATCCCTTTCTCAATCTCATTAAAGCATCAACCTAGCAATCTATTATTAATTGAAATTTTAACAAAAACTTATCACTTCACATGATACATATGTACTTCAAATTAAGATTATTTCTAGACTGGATCTCCTCTAATCAAAAGAAAAAAAAAAAAAAAGATCTTGCAAATCATTTATAAAAGTAGGATAAATGGTGCAAGTATAGACATAAAATGAGGATGCAAAATGAGAAAACTTTGACTCCTACTCTCCCTGTCCCCAAGGACAGTGTGTTAACATTTAGAGATACTGACTATGGAATTTTAATTTAAAAGCTATTGGTTACATTTATTTAAATTTTTAAAGTCCAAATTTAAATTATCTGTAGGTACATGCAAGGCTAATTTCATATGAAGGTAGATGTCTAGTCATTTATACTTTAAAATTCAAACACCGTTAATTAATCTCTCATAAGAAGTTGTCAGCAGGGACAGTGCTATTACTGAACTGGATTTTTCATATCATTTTAGAGCACCCACACCACAAAGAGGAGGCTTAATCTTCATGACAGCCTTTATGTTGGTCAGCCCTTTAGAAATAGAAGTGAGTTTTTCATCACTCAGTGAAGTGAAAGATTTCAGTCTGGGCTGAGGTGTGGGTTTTGCTTCAGATCTGTCATCTAAAAAAGATTAATATGTATAGAATTCATAAGATAGGATTTGTTTCCTCTGAAAGGTAATTCTAATATCTCCTGTAGCAAATAATCCAGGAATTTTGGAAGCATCCTTTTACCAGATAGTTTATAAAGACATAAACTGTGTCTTGAGGAGAAATCAGCTCATTGCAACTGATATTTCAGTTTATTATACATCAATTTGTGAACAAAGAGCATTCTGAAGATTAAGCTTCTCTTGTACTTTCAGAGACTTCAAAAATAGCAAGAGAATTCTTTGAAAATTTAGTATTCCTGCTGGGTAATTCTCATAAGAGTCAACTAAAGCTTTTGGGGGCTATTTACAAATCTGCTTGGCAGGGTATTTTTCTCTTTCTTCAGCAGACTTTAAAAAGCTGAATTATTCTTCCATTAGGAAAAAAAAAAAAAAAAAAAAAGTATGTGAAGATTGTGAAGATTATGTTTTATTATATTTCCTTTCTTTTGGAATACACACACAGGCTTTCAAAAAGTTAGGCCTTACTGTAACCTTTGTTTCAGAGCTGATATAAAATCACTAGACAGTAGTTTTCAAATTTTATGTAAGTCCTCCTCACTATATGCTTGACAACAGTTGAAGTATAAAGTGTTTATTCAGTGATAGATAATTCAACCTGACATTTCCAAATATCATTAGCAGTTAGGATTTTTTATGATTTTAACGTGGACTATGGAAAAGTTCTTCAGAGGAGGAAAACCTTCTTATTATTATTCAAAAGGATGATTGATTCTCTGTAACATTTGGTCTTAGAAACATGCAATACGAAAGGAGAGTATGTGATGTATAGCAAATTAAGAATAAGATGGAGATATTATTTTTTCACTGGTGCCTCCTGATAACTTTAATACGCTACCATGTTTTCTGATTTGATCTCCAAAGACAACTGAACACGTGCTGGCTGGAGGTGGCAGCACTCACTTCGTATATATGATTAGTAGTGGGTGGAGGAGATAACTGACAGATAATTTGCATAATGCTGGTGAAATACTCAGCAATTGGCTCTCTGAGAACCATTATTTTATCCTTGGTATATTCCATTGTTTTCTCAGCAGTAGTAGTGTACTCCTATTGTTCAAGGGAGGCAGAGGCAACAAAGATTCGTTCACAGTTCTCCAGAGTCTTCCAAGTAAAAGGATATGGTCTGTCTCATTCATAAGCTTGTCTCACAGAACACACCTCTAATTGCTCTGCAGCACTGGTGTGATACAGAACAACAGTGAATATACTTCTATCATTAAATATGTCTTTCCATACTGCTCTTTGTGTTCCACATGTAATCCCTTCAAGCCTTGCATTTCCCCAAGTACCCTCCACAAAAGAGGGAGGAAATATTTCAGTGTTTACTGATTTCATAGGTGTAGGGTGCTCTGCCTCCCTAAAAATTCCAGTGAACTCTGAGCTGATGGATACATAGAAAGCATTGGTGAATTCAAGAACTCTGTAATACCTCCTGGATCCATTTGCTTCTCTTTCTTGCTGACCTTTTGAGCCAGGTTTCTCTTCTGATTGCATTTTCTGTATTTCACCAAGCATAGTGTTTCCATTCATCTGCAATAGCAGTCCAAACTAATTCTGCATTTGCACAGCTGGCAACTGATATGGGCACAGCTCTCATCATTGACTTGGAAGTCATTCAGAATTCAAAAGCCTGCCTGGTCTCCTTTGGCAGGGAAAAGTTCAAGAGTTGCAGCTGATGGCAGCTGTAACAGAATGAAACACAATGTGAAAACATTGCCTATTCTTTTTTCCCTTCTTCCCTTCTCTCTCTTTGTCTAACTAAACAATGCTTACAAGAGGGGGAGAAATTGACCTTTCTTATGCAACCCTCACCCTATCACAAAGCTTAACCAAGTTGGTGACTTCTGGAGTGTACCATTGTGACATGTTAAATTAAATTCATTAATTCATATAGCAATGAACAGAGAAACACTCCTTCCTTTCACAGATATGTGAGTTCTATTATATACTGTGTTCTAGGTGTCTTACAGAGTGGTTGTTTTTCTAAGTACGGTTTTATTTTCTGCTCCATCTTGCTGTAAATTCTGCAAAAATTGCAAGTTTCTTAATTTAAAAACCACGTTTAAGAGTTAGAAAAAGTATACCTTACTGATTTGCTACAGATATATGCCATATTTTTTTCCTTTTCCTATGAAATCTGTTTTATTTTGCTTCATGACTGACCTGCTCAGCATCAAAAACCAAAAATGACCTCCATCACAAGACTGGATTATTTTTGAATCAGTATGCTGAGCCAGCAGGGAAAACATAAACTTGTCCAATGAAAGATGTATAGAGTTATATTAATCAGAAGTGGTTTCTGCATGAAACCTACATGATTTCAATATGAAAAAAATCAACATTTTTGGGTGTCACTTCAAGTCCGGAGAAATCTATTCCGATTCACATGTATCCCCAGCTTCCAATTAAAAATTAATCATATTTATTTCTGAAACCTACTAGAAGCTTTACCGTCTTTGGCAAGAGAATAATTCATTGCAACTTTCTGTACCATTTAGGTGCTTTGCCATAATATCTCTATAGCCTTTAAACAAATGGAGTAAGACCTCTCAATGTTCTGAGGTGGTAGATATTTTTATTCTTGTGATGTTGTATACAGTTGTATATAAAGGACCACAACTTAATGAACCTTAAAAACAGGAATATATGGACATAATAAATACTTGAACAATTTAGGTTTGAGCAGAAATTTTGTGTTTGTTTTAAGGATTTTAATTCAAAATGATTTTCTAAATCTCCTTCCTTTGTTCCTACTGTATTTTTTGTTTGTTTATTTGTTTGTTTGTTTTGTAAAGCTAGAGGTCAGGTCTTTTGACTAGTTTCAACAGAGGTGCACAACCACATTATCGTTTTACCCTATACTTTTGCATTAGGGTCAGATTTTTCACTACGAGAGCTTCATCTTTATCCTGTTATTTAAATAAGATCCAACAAATACATTTCTGTTTGACTGAATCCCACGACTGTCTGTGTATCTTTGCAGGTTTATTCCTCACTCTTTTTCAAAAATGTGTTTGTGCTTAATAGTGATTGTTTGGCTTGTCTTATTTTGTCAAGATGCATAGATGGTTACGTTTGACCTGTGTATAAGCTGTCCTCAGATACTACCACAAATGAAGAAATAATTGTTGTTTTCTCCTTTAAGTCTTTGTTTCCCTGAAAATAGACAGAAGAATATCTGGAAGAACATAACAAATCATTGCTGAATATCAAAATATTTTGATATTCATCGTTTATTTAGAATTAGATAGCATTAAAAATACACAACGTCATTCTCCAGTTAAAAAAAAAATCTATTTTGACTACAAAAAATAACAATTTTCACTCTTCTCCACTGAAATTTTATTTATTTATTTATTTATTTTCATCTGCTAACACAACTGGAAACCAGATATTCTGTAGATTTTAAGAGATTTACAGTTACTTTGATCTTTAAGTCTCTACAGAAAAATGACAGTATTAAACAAGCCTTCTATTAGTGTTATATGTATAAAATGATATAGTCTTCAACAAACTTGAAAAGTATTATTTTTTGTTATTTTTTTTTTAACAACACAGTTTTCTAGGTTCTTACCACACCACTGTGACTGTGAGCCTCAGTGTTATTTGGTCTTGGCTGCTGAAGCTGGGAAAATGGTCTGAAATCAATACACCAAATCCTTCATAGGAAGTAGCTAAACATGCCAGGTATTGTGATTCATTATTCTGGAAATGACTACAAGTATTATGCAGCAAAAGAAGGAAAAGATTGCTAAAGCAATTGTCTACAGCCATTT
>VXAL01015151.1:33387-43557 GCA_013399475.1 Chauna torquata
TTTACAAAATACTCTTGTTGTTTAACCTAGGAAAAGATAGAATAAGGAAATGGACAGGGTTGTGAAAAGAATAGTGATTAAATACTTACAAAGATTTACTCTGTTGCCTTTTCATGCAAAATTTTGTTATCCATTTTCTAGAGTTAAAAAGAAATAAGTTCAACTAATTATAAAAGAGAAAACCTGTACATCCAGAAATATATGTTCAGCTTTGTAAAATGCGATCTTTCTCTGCACTTTTTCAGATGAAATACTCCTCATGAAAGTCTGTATTCTTAATTGACAAGCAGGTGATGAGTAAGATACTAATTGCCATAATCACAGACATCTACCTGAGATTTTAGACAGTTCTGGAAAGAGTTTTAAAACATTTGTGCCTGTTAAGTAAAGAAAAGAAAGACAGCAAAGAAAGGAAAGAAAGGAAAGAGAGGAAAGGAAAGAAGGAAGAGAAGAGATGAAAGGAAGGAAAGATGAGAGAAAGGAAAGAGGAGATAAAGGAAAGAGAGGAGAGAAAGGAAGGAAAGAGGAGAGAAAGAGAGGAAAGGAAAGGAGGGAAGGAGGGAAGGAAGGAAGGGGGGAAGGAGGGAAGGAAGGAAAGGAGGAGAGGAGAAAGGAAGAAAAGAGAAGGAAGTGTGGAAGGAAGAAAAGAGAAAGAAAGGAAAGAAAGAAAAGAAAGGAAGGAAAGGAAGGAAAAGAAGGAAAGAAAGTACCTTGTGGCAACACTTTTATGATCTACCAAAATATAAGTTATTTGCCAGTTTGGAGAATTAAAATGAGGAGACTAAAAGAAAGGTCATTGCATATGACAGTGCGAGGGAAATTGATAATGGTATAACAGAAAAGAGAAATTTAGGAATTGGAACTACCATGTTACTCAGTCTGATGCTGAGAAGAATAGAGAATATTTTGTCTCAAAGGAGACAAAATATTCCTTTTTAACCTTAAGTCAGATTCAATAATTAATTAAATTCATATATAGTAACTAGGTCAAATGCAAATGCAGAAAACACAGCTCAAAAGCTAAAAGAATATACTGAGTATAATAGACTAAGTAAGTTGATCAATTACTTCACACTAACAAAAATATATAATCCTATATCACATGAAGCTATGGATCGACAGTGTGTAGATTAGATGTAAAAGCTCAATTCTTCCTTTAGAATGTAGAATGATTCAAAGTAACTGGGACAGACATAAAATTATTTATTTGTTTCCTGCTAGAAAACATTATGTGATTACATTACATTTTCTGCTGAGAAGGATAAGTTTGTATCAAAAAGTAGTGTAAACACAGGAAGAACAAAAATGGAACTTGAGCATGAATTTCTCAGTAGAAAGTGTGGCTGAGCACAGGGGGATTTTTCTCTCCCTGTGGAGTTTGCTCTCAATTTCTTGCTTTCACTTTCACTCTTACACCTGCTTAGGCCAAGTAGTGCTCTTAAATGCAATTTATTTCTGAGGTTCATTAAAAAATATTTGACTGAGCCAACAACTTAGCAGATCATAGCATACAACGTTTTTCTGCGTCTCTGATTATTTTATGTCCGCCTAAACTAGTATGTTTTTCACCTTTAAATTTTTCTCATGTTAAAAGGATAATATATTTCTTCAGTCTTTTTTTCTAAGATATAGTGCTAAAACATAAGTAAATTAATAAATATCATTATATAATTAAGCATCAAATATTTGTAAAAACTCTTTATATTTTTATTTTTTTATTTTGTTCTTCCCATTAAAATTTTCTTTTTCACGCTTATGGTTACCTTTTCTTTTTATGAGAACTAGATATATTGAGAGACAGATAGAGGCACAAGTTTATTTTAAAGTTTAAAGTTTATTTGTGCTTAAATTTAATTCACTAAAATTAGAAAAAATTAACACAAACATAAAAATAGCCACTAGATAAAAGATATAATTTTCTTGGAAGCTATTTCTACAGTGGAATTTCAGGATCCTGTGACTACGACAAAGATGTCAGTTATCTCATCATTTTGTCTGAAACGAGACTAGCAAAGAAGAATGTGATGTCTTAGACTTATAATTTGGTTTTAGCCTTCTCAGAACACTGTAACTGATCATCAGAGGGAAGCAGTAGCTTAATAGCAAGGAAATGGAAGATGTGAGTGAATGTAGCATCAGTGTTAGAATATTAGAGAGAGGAGGAGATGCATCAATTCCAGTAGTTTGATTAATCCCTCTTGAAACTGCGTGTTTCACTAAACATGATGCTGCCTGAAACACAAAATCAATTCTAACCATATGATAAATCTACATGTGTAAAGGAATGCCTACCTGAGCTCTACAGAGTATCATAAATGTTGTAATACTAATAATGTTAACCATCACCTTCCAAGTATTCTACTTATTAGCACTTTACCTTTCTACAATTCCTAATAATGCATAAAAGTATTTGTAACACCAATTGCAATAGCCTTCCAGTAACATTAAATAGGAAAGTGTAAGTCCAAAACTGTACACTAAAGATTTGTCGTCCTCTATGGGAAGCACAAAATGGAAAGTTCTTTGGCACTGATGTTCAAAAATAGGTTGGAGGGGAGGAGTCTGGTTTTAAGTGGTTGAACATATTAGCATCATTGATAGTTTGACTCTTTAAAGAACAAATAAGAAATGACAGACTGCATATGATCTGCTATGATGGTACAAGAATAAAATCACACCTTCACAATTAAACATTTTCAGTTTTCTACTTTAAAAAAGTTTCTGCTTTTTTTCCTCGTCCACAGTCAGAGAGGAAATATGGTTAATATAAAGCACAGTACCAGTAAGAACAGACCAATCAAAATATTACCATTTTTGGTATTCAAATTCAACAACTTAGTAAAGCACATTTATTGGAAAAGACACATCGTTTTACATGTCAGCTTGCAGTCTTTAGGTTTACATGTCTCCTCTCCGCAAAAATAAAATAAAGAAAAAATGAAATCCAGAATTCTTCAGTGTTCACAATGTGACTGCTGTTTAAAATCTGTTCAAATTTTAGGGTATGAAAGAATTCTTAAGATGTTACACATGTCGATTGTCATCCCAATTCTGGACTTAACCATCGCAGAGAAAAAGCTCATAGTCAAGACCACAAAGAAAAAACCACTCTGTACCCCTACCCCATAAAATGATTAAAATTAATACAGCATAGTTATTGGTGTTTTTTTTTCTTTTTTTTTTTTCCTACTTTTTTTAGTGTTGGATTGCAAGAGCTCATACAGTTATGATTCTGTTTTTTCCTCAGGGATTATTTAGCCTAAAAATATAGGGTTTAAATATTTATTATTTACCTTTACAACTCCAGTTATGTGTACTGACAAAAATGTCAGATTAGTCATAGGTCTGGCTGAGTTACAGACATTGAAAGTGAGTTCACTGGAGTTTACTGACAGGCTCACAAATTATGACATTTAGAATAATCTATTAAAAATGTAACTTACTGCACAACAGTATTTTAAAAAAACAATATTGCTTAGAATTAAAAGTTTTATAGGCCATGTGTTGCAGTGTTATTTGAGATATAATAGCAAAGTATGGTTATTAGAGCCACTAGGAGGGTGGGAGGAGGGGGAATTAAAAACAAATATTAAGAAGATGATATATTTTATGTAGACAATTAACCTATGGAACTGACTAGGCAAAACTCTATGTTTTTTTAAAATGGATAAAAAATAACATTTCCTTTCATTGTTTTTAAATAGTATAACTAAATCAACACAGTAATTTTTCATTTGAAGATTCAAACCTGATCAGACTTTGCTTCAGCAAAATGGTTGATGGACGTACATTCTTAATATCTCCACCTGTTTATGGGAAATTTTGTATATCAATTTCTATATTTGAGTCTCAGTCAATAAAAATGAGACTTTGTACCCTTAAAGAAATACTGTAAGGTAGACACTGATAGGCCAATACTGTAGAAATATATTGTATGTATAAAGAACTCTAACATTTGTACATACCTGACTTAAAAACCATCTTACAAGTGGCTTGTTTAAGAGTTTTTCTGACAGTGACTTTTTTTTTTTGTGGTCCTTATTTTTTTGTACTGGATGTCTACATAGATTAGCCTGTAATGGGACATCCTGAACACAAGTTAACTAGAACTATAACTGAGGCTATGTACTGACTAAACATAGCAAGACAGCTAAAAGCAAAGATGCTAGAAGTAAAGGAATAGCATTTCAGTTATAATTAGGGCTTGATATTGGGTCTTGTGATATTGTTTCCTATCCCAACAACTTTAAAGTTGCTCTTTGTTTTAAAAAGAATAAGAGCAAATCATAGAATCACAGAATCACAGAATCACAAGGTTGGAAAGGACCTTCAAGATCATCTAGTGCAACCGTCATCTTATCACCAATGCTACCCTCTAAGCTACTAAACCATATCTTGTAGCACCTTGTCCAGGCGCTTCTTAAAAACCGCAAGGGTCGGTGACTCCACCATCTCCCTGGTCAGGCCGTTCCAGTGCTTGACCACCCTCTGAGAGAAAAAGTTTTTCCTGATATCTAATCTAAATCTCCCCGTGCACAACTTGCGGCCGTTACCTCGAGTCCTATCATTAGTTATCTGGAAGAAGAGGCCGACCCCCTCCTCATCACAACCTCCCTTCAGGAAGTTGTAGAGTGCAATGAGATCTCCCCTGAGCCTCCTCTCCTCCAGACTAAACAATCCCAGCTCCCTCAGCCGCTCCTCATAAGGCTTGTGTTCCATACCCCTCACCAGTTTCGTTGCCCTTCTCTGGACACGTTCCAGGGCATCGATGTCTTTCTTGTAGTGAGGGGCCCAAAACTGAACACAGTACTCGAGGTGCGGCCTCACCAAGGCTGAGTACAGGGGGATGATCACCTCCCTGCTCCTGCTGGTCACACTGTTTCTAATACAGGCCAGGATGCCATTGGCCTTCTTGGCCACCTGAGCACACTGCCGGCTCATGTTCAGCCTTGCATCGATCAACACTCCCAGGTCCCTTTCCTCATCACTGTCTTCTAGCCACTCAGCCCCAAGCCTATAGCGTTGCATGGGGTTATTGTGGCCAAAGTGCAGGACCCGGCACTTGGCCTTGTTAAACCTCATCCCGTTCGCCTCAGCCCAGCAGTCCAGCCTATCCAGATCCCTCTGAAGGGCCATCCGACCCTCAGGCAGATCGACACTACCTCCCAACTTGGTGTCGTCTGCAAACTTACTGAGGGTGCACTCAATCCCCTCATCTAGGTCATCAATAAAGATATTAAACAAGATAGGCCCCAGTACTGACCCCTGGGGGACACCACTCGTAACAGGGCGCCAGCTGGACTTAACTCCATTGACCACAACCCGCTGGGCACGGCCCTCCAGCCAGTTTTTACCTAGAGAAGAGTATACCTGTCTAGGCCACGGGCAGACAGTTTCCCCAGGAGAATACTGTGGGAGACCGTGTCAAAGGCTTTACTGAAATCTAAGTAGACCACATCAACAGTCCTTCCCTCATCTACCAGTCTGGTCACCCTATCGTAGAAGGAGATGAGGTTGGACATGCACGACCTGCCTTTCGTGAACCCGTGATGGTATGGGGACGCAGATCTACCTTGTGTTTCTTCTCTTTTTTGTCCTTGATGACACATTTTTATAGTAGTTTATCTTCAGCAAAGATTCCTCTGATCTTTTCTTGCTTTTAGTCTTAGGCTACAACAGTCTCACAGATAACAGCTTCAAAATACCTCAGCTTAAATGAACCTCGGTCTTCCAAGCCATGCTTAAGAAGTTAACCCCAAAATTTCCCATCAGTGAGCAGAAAGCGAATGAAGTTAGAGATGAATTTGTGGCTGCTTAATGATTTAACATTAAGCATTGCTTTGGGCTCTTGTTTTCCTGATTGCTCCCCTTCTCAGTTTAAAATTTCAGTTGATTCCGGGGAAGAAAATAATTATCTCCAGAGAGAATATATTCCACAGCTATTGTGCTTATTTTTAAAAGACTGGGGTTATTTTTATTTTTTAAATTTCGTTTTACTCTGTTTTAAGTTGGTAATTAACATGCAAGTACAGAAGGAAAACTGTAGTTATGATATGTACAGGTGAAGATCCATTAAAAAATAAAAATAAAAAAAACCTTCTGTCTGTAATAAAGGGTCTGAACTGGCTGTGATCTACAGCATACGGAACACACTTCTGTGTAACAGCACGCATTGGGCTTATTGAAACAGGTTTAATCTACTGCTTGTTTTCTAGCTTCTATCACTTCACTAGAAAAAACTGCCTTACTTTTCAATACCTTTATTTTTGCCAAGAAAATTGTGTATGTGGATTTGGGCTCCATTATAATGAAGCTATATGGAGTGAAATTATTATTTAATTAAAGTAGTCCTTATATGACTTCCTCAAGGATTGACTCAGTACACTGTAAAGCCGGACTGTTTGCTATTCTTCTCGTCTAGTTTCAGGATGCTCTTGAGGATTACCTGACGAATGATCTAGCCAGATGGGGTTTTATGATGAATGCATTAAATATATAATATAGAACCAGTGAAATTGTATCTTAGTAAGGTCATGAATTATGATGTAAAGCCTACTGAAGTCAATAAGAAATATTTTCACATATTTTGTATCAGGCTTAGTTAGCTTTTCATCCACATTCTATTACTGGACTACTTTTTTTTTTTTTCCCCAGACAAAAGGAGCATTTTTCTTATATGATTTGTATTTCTAATTTTTGAATTGTGGCAATCATTCTTCAGACTCTGTGCTAAAGTCATCCTCTTGACTTCTCTCATTTGCCCTAGCAAAACTATACCATTCTAAAACATTTCTAGTAATGAGTACCAAGGCTTAAAAAGAAGATTGAATTAACTTAACCCAATTAACAAGGCTGAAGATTCTCTCATTCCATTACTTTTCAAGAAGCTGAATTTTAGTTCATCTATTTATTAGAAATGGACCTTTCTTGACTTTTTCTTAATGACTCTAAAATGAAATGATTTATGCAGAAGTGCACCACTGTGGAATAAGTAAAGTTTGCCAGACTATATAAAATTCTGTAAAACGGTACATCAGCGCAGATGAAAAATAAAGTGAGTTTGTTGCATTAGTTATAAGTACCTTAGATCCAAGGAAGTGACATGGTTAATGCCAAGTAGGAGAAAACCAGGGATAATGGGAAAATGTTTTACTTTGCTGGAAATGTTTTAAATTTTAATGTAGTTTCATTTATTGATAATTTTATAGTATATCTCTGTCTTTCTTCTCAGTATGAAAACAATATGGATAAGATATACTTCAGAATGATCCTAGCATCAAGCAAGTTGGTGGGATCTTCTGAAAGTTTGATTTAGAGGCAGATGCGCTGGGATTTGAACAGCCATGGTCCAACTGCAACACTCCTGGAGAGTATTTTATGACCAGTTGGTGCCTTTATTTTTTTAACAGCAGCTTACAGCCATGTTATATGCTGCCTCCAATGTCTATCACCTGTATGCACATCCCAGCTCCCTGAAAATCTGGCAGTTGCAGAAATGCAAGGTGTACTTCTGTATAGGTAAAGAGAGACAGTGTTTGTTTCAAGTTTATTGTTTTGTTAAATATCTCAAATTCTCTAGTACCATGAATGTGGAAAAGAAGAAAAAACTGCATAATTTTTTTTTATAGATTTGGAACTTACTAAGTGGTAAGGTTAAAACACCAGCCAACTTACAATACTTATTTGATATAGATAGTCTCAATAACTACCCACCCTAAAGACTAAATATGCTTTGGAACAACATTCAGTCTTTAGCAGTGCTGAGTACCTTGCAGGTCCTTTCTATTCTTTGATTTACCAACATCTATGACTCACATTGGTATCTTCTTGGCCTCCTTTTTGAAGAAGTCTGTAACATGCACTTTCATTCTACAGCTTTCTTCAAACACACAGTACTGTCTTCTCTCTCATCACAGTCACTTTTCCTTTCAAAGACCCTGAATCTCCGCATACAATGTATCAACTTACAGAAAGTCATGCAAACGGAGAAATATGCCATAATGAAAACAAACAAACAAACAAAACACTAAAAAACCCACCAACCTCATTCTTCAAAGATTGGGCTGTGAAGCACTGAAAAAGAAAGTCTGCTGAATTGAGGCAAACAGAGCATGGCAGTGCTAATTATAGGCAAAGGGAGAATTCTGGAAAGGTCATAATACCAGCCTAAGTTGGGTTAAGCCCTGGAAATGGAAAAGGGAAAAAATCTGTCACTAATAAGTTTCCCAAATATTCAAGTCAACAGCAGGCTAATGGTCACTGGATCATCAGTTTCCCAGTTCTGTGTGCAGCCTCCCCAGCAAATATGATGCAGAAAGGAACAGTTAATTGGGGCTTTTTTGCAGCATATCTGTGAAGCACCAGCCCATCAAACATGCAGAAAAGCCACCTAAAACCAAAATTTAGTGAGGTATAAATTTCAATAATTTGAATATAAATACTTCTCTAATATTTTCAGACACCATAATTGATTATGCCAGTCTAATTGCATCAAAACAGAACATCTCTGTTAATTTTCTGATCTTCACTGGCACCACAATACATTCTGTAGAAGTGCTCCTTGAAAGCTCAACACTAACTTCCACATCTTGCTGTTTGTTGCACAAGGTTTGGTACTGTGCACATTTGCTATCCTTGATCTTATTATTGTACATGCATTAATCCATTTCTCAGGCAGACATAGTAATGTGTTTTAAAATGTAGTTAGGAATATAACAGCAGTAGCTGTCTTCTGATAAATGTCATAGTATCAGCGTTGAGTTGAGCTACAATGTTACATTTTCTCCCATCTATATCTTCTTAATTAAAATACTTGTGTAGGGGAGAACAACCTTTTGTGTGGGAAGAGTTAAGTGGAGTATCTTCTAATCACTTTTAACTAACAGCTTAGAGTACCATAATGGTTCTATGTGTTGGTGTATTAACAACTAGGTATAGCTAAGGCACCTATGCATGGTGCTAAGTTGTACAAGATGTTATGCCACATTTTAGAAGATAAACTTGTGGCATCCTTTTAATTACTTTATCTTACTGAGCTTTCCATGTAGCTAGCCTTTGATGCCTAAGAGAAAAAACTCTCTGCATCTCTTGTTCTATGCTTCTATTTACACTTCACAACCTGCCGCAGCACCACTGCTTTGTGGCAATGCTACCACAGACTCTTAGGTAACACAAGCGCTCTTTGATCCTTTATGAGGATCCAGAGTACATGGAGTGAAATTGAGCACTGCTTTCAGCAGAATGAAATAAGAACAAAACAATTAGCTACCAAACTAGGCTCTTGAAGTGTATACAGTATTTGTGCTATCTTTATCATAAGCACAAGAAATATTTCAAATTTTAACTTAATTTAACTTTGTAGTAGGGTTTTAGGAAAGCCTACTGGATTGTTAGCCATTCACTCCAGTTTACTCAAAGACAGTGTGGTGTGTAGAATGAACGTTCCTCCAGGAGTCTCTGAGAGTGCTTTGCACAGAGGAGGTGCTAGTTCTTTCAGGATCTTGATAAGAAAGGCACAGACACTCAAAGCTAACTAACTAATTTATTGAGTAAAGGATGGAAATTATAGAAAAGGTGATAGCAATCTTAAATTCCTTTTGGTGCTGGAACCCCAACTGTCGCAACCTCAGATGAGACACTCCGCACGGATCTTGACAGGCTGCTCAGACCTCCCATCCTTGAGGAGGTTCATCAGCTGTCAGTTTTCTTGTACTTTTTTAGGGTCTTGCTTACAATATAGATTCATCAGTCACTGACAGCAGTCAAGTCAGGAACGTGGGCTTAGCTTTGAAGAAACCCTTGGACAATATGCTCCAAAACACTTATCTCAGAATAGCTCCTGAACAGGTTCATATAACTTTTCCCATGGACAGCTTACTATACACATACTTATGACTGAGTACACACCAAATACAGATATGCTGATCAACTATTCATTGATTATGTGCACACTGATTAATTATTCCATTGTATAGAGCAGTCACATGGTATATCTATCATATGGAGGCATACACCTGAGTAATCATGGATAATCTGCCATGGCTGGTTAGTAAGTAGTCACAGGCTATTCAGAGTGCCTGTGAGAAGGAATCATGAGAAGGAATCAAACCTGTGGATAACCATCTCCTTGTACAATAATCTTCTAGCTGCACTATTAAAATTAAAATTAAA
>VXAL01015154.1:3636-17858 GCA_013399475.1 Chauna torquata
CAAACTTAACTGAAGTTTTTGGTGGATGAAGTTCATTTACATTTGGCAGGAATAGTCTCAGCTCACATTGTTTGGAAAATTCACCTCACTAAGAATTAAGTCCAGGCCTTCTCTAGCATTCCTACGCTTAATGAAGAAATCCATTCACATCAGCAAGTGTGATGGGAAATAATCCTAAAGAGATTTTCCTTGTTCCTTGATTTCACTCAGCAAAGAAAACAGAAAAACAGAAATACGAACATTCCATCTAGCATTTCTCTCACATAAGCTATTCCAATTCCTTCATTTCTNGCTTTGCAAGTTTATTACCTAATGTTTCATTCTTGTCCACAGAACGTCACTGTACATCCAATCTTGTTTCCACCATTAATTTAATGATGTCCATGACACCAGGTAGCAGAAGCCTAATGAAAGTTCTTCCAAACAATTTCACTCACTCTCTTTTGATGCATACAAACCTAACTGGAGCCTAACCGGAGCTCGTGGTGGACTTAAAAGCTAATGATCAACTAGTTACTGCCATTTTAGTATTATATGTATATTTGTAGATTATACCAATACTGGTATTAAAAAAAAAAAAAAAATTAACACTTTAACTGCCTGAGTGTCACTGTAGTACCAGGAACATTAGGTTTAATTAGGTAGCAAAAACAGAAACTGGAATCTGGTTAATATCTTCCAAAGCCAATCTTAATTGGCTTATTAGTTTGAGATTGAGGAAAGAATTTTTTCAGCCATCAGTTTAAGTGAACACTAAGTTATTCAAAATAACTGAGAATTGAATAATTAGACAAATAATACACAAAGTCAATAATGTGTGACCATCACCAAATGACAAATGTATAAATAATGGAACAGTATTATTCTTTTAATACTGGTTAGCTGCAGAGAATTCCTGTGTATCCATCGGATTATTTGTTTATTCCGGTTATTACATTCATTCAAATGTATGAGAAAGCAAACCATTGATTTACTGCTGTCAAGGAGTACTTAGAGCAGCAATTTAAACAAAGCATGGCTGTCTCCATATATAATTCATGTCTATTATAAATGTAAACGAGAAGGAAAATTCTACAAGTGTATGTGTAAGCTCAGCTATGTAAATTCCTGTTGTTTTCTGAATGTAATAAATACACTGTTTACCTGTAGAAATAATCAGAAATTTCCTGCACTGAATAGGTAATTTCCAGAATAAGAGTCAATGTTATTAAAAGCATTCTCCAAACACTGATTGCTTCATTCCAAACTAAAGCACATCATTTGGTATTTAAAAGCTGTCTGGATTCATTGCTTTATTCTTAATATGCTTGACACATATGCCTCACAAATATTCAAACGAATCTAGAATGTGTCCTGAGTTAATTTTTTGTGGGTTAGCACTGATACACTGTAGAACGTACAATGGTGCAGTCTTCTTCCTCCCTCTCGGAACCCTATTCTTCCTTTATTGAGCTTGTTGTAATTCAAATAGCATTCAGATACAAAAAGGGCATTCAGATCCTGTTACTCTCAAAAATCCGAATGCAAGGTTGAGTTATATTTTGGATTTAGGCTAGTAATAAATCAGTGGTTATGTCAAGTCATCTTTAAAATTTGAACTTCTGGTTCACTCAATTTCATTAGCTGATGTTTTCTCCTTTCCCAGATGTGAGCATCACGTTATAGCAATAAACTCTCGCTCATTCCAGAGTTTGTAATGCCTTCACTGGATACCCTCCATTTTTTTCTTATCCTAAAAAAAGCAGAAAATCACTTGGGCTTTGTTCATCAATTAATATTTTCATCATGTAACTCTGACATGGGAAAAGTAAAGTTCTAGGTGCACATTTCTAATTGAAATACTATTCCAATCATTAACTTGAAATCAGAATCCTACTGTGCAGTGATTTTTTATGAAATGTATCTGAACCCACCAACACAGGGCAATGGTTAGCTCCCCTCCTTTTTTTTTTTTCAGTGGCTTCAGCAAAATAATAGGCCCAGAACACCAAACTACTCAAAAATAGCATATCAGAGTGAATGAGAGCATGTGTAAGTCCCTTGAAGGCATAACAATGATAGCGCTTGTTAAGGTCAGGATTTTCATTTCAAACTACAGCAACAACTCTTTAAAAAATAAATTCATAACCAAGAAGAACTTGGAATTAGCACAGTGTCACAGCACATTTACAGATGTTATGTCATGCCTGTACACAAGAAAATAACCCCACAGTAAATAACTTCAATTGCCTAAACTACAGGAACTCATTTAGACCATAGAGAACAATCAACCAGAAATCATAAAGACTTTGGATAACAGAAGGGATCAATCATCATCTAATTACCTGTGTAGATAGGCTGTATGCTTTTAGAGAGAGACTTGCTGTGCTAATTCTTGTCTGTTTCTTTGCCTGTAAGGTCTTCAAAAATAATAAATCTGATCGTGAAATAAATAAGGTTTGAACTTCTCTTATACTTTATTATAATTCTTAGCAGATTAGACTTGGTAAGACTCTTAGCATTTTAAATCTTAAAGTACCTTTTTAAAATAAGCTTGTCTTTGCTGACCTGTCACCTTTAAGTTATTTGCAGAGAACTTTGATTAAGTAGCATTAAGCAAGTCTTTTCCTTAAATGATTTGGAAAATGTAACTTTAAATAGGTCATTTTTAAAAAAACTTTCTGCACTACTTTCCTCAAGTCTCTCCCCTACAGATTGTCTTAATAGGTAAAGCCCTGTCTGCATTCATTAGGGGTTGCAGCCTTTACTGCCAACAAAGACAAGATGTTCAGTTAGACATATTCTTACAGTGACCTAAAAGCTTTCATGTGGGCCCTCTGCCTACTGGAAATACTGTATTGTACATAAAAAGCACATATCTCACTCCCATTCCTACAATCCTTGAAAATTTTTGAGTTCTGCAGAGCACACTCAAAACTCTCTGCAGTCCTATTTAACCACTGACTGAGGTAGCCCTTCTCAGCTGTGGATCATACCAGAGATTTTGCCTTACTTTTATTTTTCCTACTTTCCTCTAAGTACTTTCCATTTTATCAGAAAAGTTTCATCACACTCTTTTTTTTTTTTTTTTTTTTTTTTTTTTTTTTTAAATCAAATAAAATTTCATTTTTTTGTTTTTCCGTTTGTTNCATTTTTGTGTTTTGCAGTTATGGTTGGGGTCAACAGCTAGTTGCAGTCTAATAACAATAAGAACAACAACAATAATAATGGTTTTAATGGCTTGTTCCAAAAGTTCTCTGATGGTCTACAAAAGCAGAGTATCCTTCTTACACCCACCATGTGACCTTAAATAAATCTGTGAAACGGGCCTGTGAAGCTTGTGAAGCATATCTCTTTTAAACCCTGTTTTGCAGCATGCTAGAAAAATCTTAGGAGCAGAGTACTATTTTAATTTCTCACATTCTCAGTTTTGACAGAGGCATTCAAAAAGAAATTTCTCTATTTTTTTTTCAAATTGCAGGCAAAGTCTAGGCTAAGGACTTGGGCGGGCTTCTTATTATTTTTGCAAGTCCCTTTCAATAGTCAGTAGCCACTGATAGACTTCATTCACTACTATGGACAGCAAATATTTACAGATGTTTTTAAAGCAGTATGCGAAATCAGGCCCTGACTCTGACAAACTGGTGACCTAGAGTTGAAAGGCCTTTTTTGATATTGATGACTCCCATAGTCATCTCCTGAGAAGTACGTGTTAGTAAGGGAAGACTGAGTGATCACACAATTGTACTAGCAAATACATTTCTTTTACCTTTGAGAACTGCATATACAGCTAAAATTTGCCATTTCGGTTTATGTGGCGGGTATAATCACACTTCATTCTGTTAGGTCATGCATTGGGAAATAACATACAGAAAAAGCAAAATGACTACAAATATTTACTTACCAATAAAAACACCCTTCTTCTTGAAATATTTTCAGCTGACCATTTTGGTCCTGTTAACTAGAGAAGGGGTTGTTACTGATATTGGTTTAGATGCAATAATTGCTTAAATATGGCATTTAGGATTCGCTCAGAAGTGAGATGCAACAAGGCACCTTTTTCCAATCAGTGAGCAGTGTCTTAACATTTCTTCCCATTCTCCTTATCCTCAACTGTTTCTAAACACATCTTGTACATAAGAACCACCATAGAGGATGCAGCAAATTTTCAGCCTGTAGGAAGTTTGAGCTGTTAAGAGGGCTAGCATAGCACTAATAAAATCTAAACACTTATAGTCAAATCTTATTCCTGATGCTGCTAAATGGGAACTTACAGCTTAACATAATACGCAATTTAGCACATAAATGTGCCCCATAAAAGCAGGATGTTGGCAGTGCAAACCTATCAATGTTAACCTTTGGGCAAGCTATTACAAATGTGCTACAGGCTCTTGCAATTTTAATGAACTTGTTTGCGCGCATGAGGTTTATTTTGTACTAAATACTAAGGATACACACACACTCTAAGAGGCACACCTTCAGAAATTCAGACCTGTGGGAGTTCATCACGAAGTCCTGGCCTACAGAGTTTGTTACCTAACTTTTTTTTTAAAACTTGCCATTCTGAATTTATGTCCTAATCATCTGCTATCAGACATTTATATCAGCAGGCAAAGAAGATGGGCTTTTCCACCTCAGAAATGTGATTGAGAAACAATGCATAACTCTCCTAACTGTGTTGGAGAACAGTGGAAGTATTTATAACTCAAAAGGTTTGTGGTCAAAACTTACACCCCAAACAGGCACAGATGTTAATTTTCCCGAGTCACTATTTCTGATAAGTTTCTGGAAAGGCAAAGGATATTGTAAATGTGGGAAATCTATACTAACTTCAAATCTCTATCAGGACTAATAGTTATGTTATGATCTACTAGACACCTGTGACCTTTTTCTGAAGGTAATGTGGGTTTGATGAACCAATGTCTAAGCATCCCCAAATCAGATAACTCTGCAGAACAACCAAATTAACTTGCTCCATTTCAGGGAAGTGTTTGCAAAAACACACATTTTCGAGAAGCTTTACTGGTCATGAACACATTAAGCACAATCCAACTTTGATGGTGAGTATGCTTTCAGACCAAGTCTCTATTATCATTTGGCTTTCTAGGCCACTCAATTACAAAGCAGAATTATTCATAGCTACTGTTTCAAGCTGGACATGAGAAAGATGAATCATAAAAAAGATGGTATTTCGCTCCCATCTGATTTCACTGCCAAACTTTCTTCACCTTACACTCTGTGATTGCCTCAGCAAAATATCAAATTTTCAATTTGCATTCACACTGTTTAACAACATGATGTCTACTGAAACATGCATAACTAATAATGCTTTTACCTTCTTATTCCTTAATATAGAGAACAGGAATTCAAAGAATTTTCTTTTTGTTTGTGTATGAGGTTCTCTTTCTTTGGTTACCAACCTTATTTGCCAGCAAAGTATATATCTAGGTTGTAAAGAGAATGAAATAAAAGTGCAGCACTCTAATAAGGATGTGTGTCTGAAAACTGAAAACCAGAGGTGCCATCTTTATTCATACAAAAACAATTTCCTAGTAGTGCAATTAAATTGAATTAATGGAATTAATATTATTGTATCCTACCGTGTATCAGTAGTACTTAACATATATAGCTCTAAAAGTTGGAACATTTTAAGTTTGAATTTTGAGAAAAGAACATCACCTGCATGCTTGGTTGCTTCTGTTGCTATGCTGTATGCCATTTCACATACTGTTAAATATATCCTTGACATTAATTTTCTGTAGAAAACAACTAGGAAAATTATTTGTGTAACTGTAAAAAAACAAAACCCTTTAAATCACTAGTATTAAAAAATATTCACACTCACTTAAACTTGGCCTAGGAAATGTACAGTTCAGCACATTCCAATTGGAATTTCTTACTTTAACTTAATCAAATGTAAGGTCGTTATGGTGATTATCTGTATTCTTCTAAGTCCAAGACGGTAATAAAACCAGTAACATGAGGAAGAAAACGTATTACCTAAAAAATGACAAAAAAAGGAAAGAAGAAGCAATTGATGATGGAGCCTTCTACACTTGTTGTATTAGTTGCAGTGGAGATTAAAACTTTCAGCTTTTTAAATTTAGGGAACCGACAAATCTTGTGAATACATGTAACAGAACATGTATGACAATGCAGACATTGCACTTCTTGCCTTTGTGTAGCTGTATTTATGTAGCAGATGGAAACTCATTCTTTTGGTATTATTCCAGTAATATTTTTTATGGTATGAAGTTACCCTGAAGTACAGAAGGAAAATCCTTGGGTTTGCACTTTCTTTTTCAGTTCATTGCCCATTGCGATCCCTTGGGAAAAAAAGGCTCAGTAGCATTGTGGCTCCACTTATGGCAAAAGACAGAATCAGGACAAGAATACATTTCCCATTGTTCCCATTAGTCTTACAGAAAACAATCAGTGTCAATAGAACTTGAACACACACACACACACACACACACACACACACACACACACACACACACACTCACTCACATACCAATCTCAGATGAGGCCNCACACACCCACACCCCCCGAGCATACAGACCCTCAGATGAATGGCATAAGAAGCACAACTTCTTCTCGCCTTACTGCATCTGCCTTTTCTGAGTATCATTAGTGTGTCAAGTAAAACAAAAACCAAACAAGCAAACAAACAAACAAAAGACATTTGTCAGATACAAATGTTCTGAAAGCACCCCAGTAATAACAGGAAAAAACATTCTTTTTCATTTTCTGATTTAGGAATCCCAACACTTTCTTGCCATATCAGATCTGTAGCAATTGCACTACACTTGCATAAAAACGTCAGGAAATTGTAAACCTGAAATACAGCAACCTATATTTGGCTTATGTTACTATAATATCTAAGGCTTTGTCTAATTCCTCCCTGTGTGCCAAAGATTATTTATGTCTCTGGCCCCGAGCCCCTCTCATCTTTCTGATCTACAAAACTTGTGTGTTAAGATTCACAGGGAGACTGAGGGTGATGCTTGATCAAGCTTGGTTGATCTGTCATTTAGATTTTTAAATTTAGTATATTTTGTTGATGATACAGATATTTTTTAAATTTTTTTTTGATACCTTAGGAGACAAAAATTGGCAAAGCTGTCATCTATGTGAGTTCCTCTCGTTTACCCCATCTCCATTCCTGCTCTCACCAGAGTCATTTTTGTTTGCTGATAAAGTAGATCATGTGTTTGTACACCCAAACTTAGTAGCTCTTTCATGATCTGATTTTTCCAATGGTACTTTTATCCCTCTTCATTTTCAAAACGTATGTAAGTGATAAAATTCAGATGAAAAATAAACGGTTTTGCCATTTACATGTATGATTTCATGCTGAAGTGCAGAAAGAAGTCCGTTCAGTGGACTAGATTCTGAATGACAGACTATCCATTAAATTACTGATGTCACTTGCTGCATCTGCCATAGCATTCAGTGCATCAGCCACACTGCTGAATTAGACATAGTACCCACAGCATCCATAATATCACTTCAATCAGATTCATCACCTTTCAAATGAGAAACATCACTCGAATCAATTAGATACATTAAGTACTTAATATAATACATAGTGTATCAAATCATACAATGAAATCAACTTTTGTTATAGAAAAATACAATTCTGGATTTGTTGTCTGGATTGCCTACATCTCTAAGGAAGCTTGTGTGTAGTTTCGTTACTGGAATTTTACATCTAAGAGAGGTCCATGCCTTATCGATGAGACCAACAGAAGTGCACACCTTTTCAGAAAAACAACAGCATGGTCATTTGGATACGTTCAGGAACACCGGTTAAAAAAAAAAAAAGTAAATTATTTTTCACTATGCAACTATTTTACTGCCAAATGTATCTCAGTGACTCCTTTTCTAACATAACTAGATTTTTTTCCCCCAAAGAGCTGATAATGTGTTGCCAAGCTTTAGTATCTACTGCTTGGTACCATTCAATCAAGTACTTTCATTTTACTCATGCAAAAACCTCTGTGAGATTGTGCTTATCAGAAAAAGGGTTTCTGAATGTACTTGGCTTCACGTTTATGGTCCTGTTTCAGTACTAGTGTCAGTGTCTAGATATCCCAGAGTAGTGATAAATAGAGCCAAGGGTTGTTTGTTATCTTGAATGTGTTACCATCTCACTACAACACATTTCAGCTTCTGCTTGGTCAGGTCTCTTACACTCCATTGCATTTGTGTAGGGAGCATTGATATGTAAAGTGGTAGAAAGCAGAGAGAAAGAACTCAGTTTCTAATACTTTTAAATATTCTCTTCTCATTATTTTTAACATCAGAAACTGATGTCTCAGTATCAAAAAGTTTCTGATTTTAGAATTCTCAGATGAAGATAGTTCAGGTTAAAGTACAGGACTGACATAAAAATTATCAGTCTGGGTCACCTGCATTTTTGGGAGTTGTCAGCCAACCAATGCATACAGACAATGAAAAGTATGGGTTACTTTGCCTTAGACTCCCAAAACAAGTTTGAGGACATTATAGCAGAACTACTATCAGATTTATAACTTCCAGATGAGAAGGTCCAGCTAACCTTTTTTCCTGCCCTGGTCTCTGTAATGTGTGATTTGTAATATAAATAAACATAAAAAATTTTGCCTGTATAGCTCTATACAACCTCTATGGAATATTGACAAGTAGATAATGAGGACAAATTCTGTATGCAATGCTTACTTTAGCTGTATTTTCAATGAGTTCTGTAAAGAACTAGTATTATTATCATATATAACAAGTAATGAACTTACAGTTAATTTCTAGAATTCCTTAAATAGATGAAGAAATTATCCTAAAAATAAAGAGCAAATTTCAGAGCTAATGTTCATCAACTGTTTGAAGCCTGCCTGGCAGCTGATTAAAAGTGACGTTCCTCAGAGGTGATTACCAGGTCCCCTCATGCTTAACACCTTTGTTGGCTCCCTGGATGGTGGGTGGTTGGCACCCTGTGCAAGCTTGTAGGTGACAACTGGCTCCCTGGCTGCCCTCCCTGCCATTCAGGAGGATTTCAACAAACTGAAAAAAAAAAAATGAACCAACAAAAACCTAACGAACTTCAACAAGGGAAAATGCAAAGGTCTGTACGTTGGACATCACAACCCCATGCAACACTACTGGGAGGGCATCAACTGGCCAGAAAGTAGCTTTGCAGAAAAGGATCTTGAGGTCCTGTTGGAAAAGCAGAAAATGAGATAGCAATATGTCCTTGTAGCAATGAAGACTAACTTCATATTATGCTGCATTTGCAAAAGCATAGCCAGCAGGAGAGATGTGATTATTCACTTCTATACAGCATTTTTTGGGATCACATCTAGAGCACTTTGCCCAGTTTTGGGCTCCCAGTACCTTGCCAAGCTTTTTAAAATGAGCTATCTAATATATATACTCAGTTACCTGTTGAGTGTTTCATAGGGAAGATAGAACTTGAGTTTTCTCAGAGATGCACAACAGGAAGACAAGTGGTGATGGACATAAGCTGTAGCAAAATTAAGTTTGGATTAGATATAAGTAAAATTTCTTTACCCTGAAGATCATCAAACTTTGGAACAAGGGCCCAGAGAGGCTGTGAAATCTCCATTGTTGGAGGTATTCAAAACTCAGAAGGAAAAGGCACTGAGCAATCTTGTCAACTTAGCCTTATTTTGAAGGGAGGAGATGCAATGATGCCCAAAGGTCTCTTCCAACCTGAAATATTCTACATTTCTGTGATTCTAGAATATTGCATCTAGAGATTTTTTTTTTTTTTTTTTTTTGCTTATATTCCAGTGTTTGTTTTTTTCCAGGGGGCGGGGTGGTGAGTTTTTCTGATGAAACTACTTCTAGCATCTGTTTCTCCAAATAAGGACCTGAGGCCAGAATCATTCTTCAAAAGACAATGGGTGACTGAAATTATTCCGTATTACAGATTTCTGAGGAGGTTAATTCATGGCAAATATAACGGTTTCCCTACACTTCCAATAACCTATTTCTTCAAGATCCAAGTAAATGCTGTCAGAACAATGAATAAACTGTTCTTCCAGGATGTGAGAAGAGCAATCTTTCCACGTTATACTATCTCACTCTCTAAGGAGCTAAAAAGGATTTGCTTCAGTAAAGAAAGCACTCTGTTATATGACTTTCTCTTTTGTAGTTTCATATTTTATGTTTCAATGGGTAAACTTTGCAAGTCAGATTTATATCCAAGTCTAAAATTATGTTTTGTTGCAGTAAAATCAAAGGAAGCAATGACATTGATCTACAGGAGAACAGGTGGGAACTGAACAGACCTTATTAATCTTTTTCTCTACTTGGTGGCGTTCATGTCCCTTTAATATATGGAGAGAATTTTACCCATTGCACATAAAGTTAACCTTGAATAGGATGTAGATTTCTAAGTGACAGATGCAATTGTTTGAGTGAATAACTTGCACTTTTTGACAATTTGGAGGTTTTGATAACAACCTCTTGTCCTCTGTTTTCACGGCCCAGCTGGGCGATATTTAACACGGATCCCCTTCAGTAAAAACTATTCCCATGTTTTATGTCCATGACAATGGGCTGATTTCCCTTTGTGGAACAGAGGTCTCTAGAACTTGATTTTAGGCACCTCGGGCTAGTATCTAAGTGCATTTTAGCAATTCTACAGTGCATGATAAAGAGCTTCATCTTCACGTTGAAGTGACTTTATTTCAGTTTAAGGATTCAAAAATTGATTGAGCTAAATACAGGCTAGTTTAAACATGACACTGAAGTCTAATGACTACAAAGGAAATGGGAGGTTCCTGTGGTCAAACACATTCTGCTCTGAGTATTTTACATGAAATTATTTTGTATAAAATACAAGCCATAGAACACAGACTGATATGCCTCTTTCACAGCTCCCTTCAGCTGCCCATCCAATAGACCTAAGTAGAAAACTAATCTGTTTGTAAATGGAGTCAGAAACTACAAAACTGGGATTATAAGTATGGTGTAAATATTAGTCAGCTATCATTATGCATGCGACTTGGTTTTTACTTGTAAAAATTTATACTTAAACAAGTTCAGAATATTACCAAGCAGTCTTAACTATATCATTTATTTCCCTCTGATTAGAAGGACGCTGTAGTTTCTATCTAATTAGGCACTGAAAAGTGCAAGTGAAATTTTGCTATCTTAGACAAAAAAAATACAGCTAGGTAAATAAAGGCAACATTGTTTTAATGGTTGACCAGTCTCATCCTGAGTGAAAGTGAACTAAGCTGAAAGAGACGCTATGGGGATGTGGTGACTAGGTGGGGAAATCATTCCCAAGCAATAGCATTAGTTTTCTTTTTATACTTGAGCTGCTTCTTGAACTGTTTATCCCTGCCTGAAAATGCCCAGGAGCAGGGCAGAAAATAAAGACCTTTGTCTAAAGTCATTGACTGCTGTTGGTGTCTTTCAGACAGTGTTGAAAAATGCATTTACTGGTGTTAATGCCATTAAAAGAATTTAATAAGTTAATGCAATAAATGTAATTATCTTGATTTGAGTGTGTCTCTATTTGCTGCATTTACATTACGAAAGTGCTGTAAGCCTCATTATCTTAAATAAACTCCTAATTTTCTACTCATCGTTGGTAAAAGACTTGTTCTGGAATCAACAGCACCAAAATGAACATTTTATTCACTTCCGCATCGTCACAAGCCTTCATGCTGGAAGTTGTAACCTTCACACTGCAACTGAAAAGAAATCATATTTGTGTAGCCCAGTAGCCTAGTATAGAATTGCTATTGCTAATAACAGGCTTGTTATTTGTCCTGAGTTTGCAAGGTGTCAGGACTGAGGTTGGTCAAGCTCTGTCTGAGCATTACTTGAACTGCCTGGAGATATGTTTTACTTGGTTGAGCAGCAACAGCAATTTTTCTAAAGGCCCAGTTGCTATGACTGGTTTCTTTTGGTAATCTTTGTATGGCACAGCCTTTGGTTTCATGTAGATAATAGTAACAAGTAGTTTAGTTATTTTGCATGTTATGAGAAATTTATGACTGCAGCATAATGATGTCATGTAGAGGAATATGGGCCTGGTATGATAGCAGAGGTGTCAGGAGTGGGGACATAGGATGATGTGTAGAAGTGTGCAGGCTCGGGATGACGACCAATAGGCACTGGCTGGCACTGGAGCCCCCAGGGCCATAAATAACTCTCAGATAGTCAGTTCGAGGAATGCTGAACAAGAGCTGGGCAGAGTTGTTTTCGGGGGTGAAAGAGAAAAAAGAACAAGTAGGTGACATAAGTTGGACACACCATATTTAATACAATTGGACATAATTTGTAGCTGCAAGTCAGTAAACAAAGAGCAAGTTGTAAAACAATGTTAGAAAACATTAAAAAAGCAGCATGTGAATAGGAAGATAAGGAAGGAGAGGAGGAAAAATGTGTCCTCAGAACCTACATCATATTCCTCTGGGCAAAGGACTTATGATCCTGCTGAAAATCCATACCCTGCCACCCCAACTCCTTCTAGACTGTCTGTAATTAACTATGGAGTAACAGTAACTCTTTGATTAGACAGTTAAGATTTTGATTATACTAACACTAAATTCTCATCTTTTCATATAAGGTGTGTTTTCTTTTAGTCTATAACAAGATCTTGAGCGTAACAGTATGTGCAGTACTCTGTACTTCTAGTAAAAACTATTTCAATAATGTGAAATTAAAAAAATGTAGAAAAAGTAAACATTCTGCTTGTTTGCTTGGTTCTGAGGCTACTAGGAAATCACAGCCTTTGCCTGAAAACACTAAATTCAGCTGAAGAGACCATAAGATGGCAGAGAAAATGTGGCAGATTAACATAAACACTTCAATGGATGTTTGCCTGATGGATGTTTCTTACTTGCAGCAATCCACATTCTGCAACTCAAACTAGCCATCCTTTTTTACCTTAACTCTGCCTTCCAGTAATACCCAGAAATAAAAGCAAAGCATCAGAAATACATATATTAAATGCAAGTCATGGAAAAAATTAATGAGAAAGTTCTCTGAAGTAGCAATTTTCAGGTTATTCTTTCTACTACTAATTCTTTTTAATACTTTTCACGGTTAAATGAAAAACCATTTAGAAAAAGTTGGAAAATGGGCTTAGAATGACAAATACTACTAAAAAACTATAAAAACTGTAAAATCTAAATGTATTTTTTACCTATTCAAAATTACTTACAAGTTGTGCTTATCACTGAGGCAGTATGTGGAGTACTGGTTAAGTTAGGTTTCTGCCAAAAAATCTGAATCAATTATATCCTTATATGTTAATAATACTTATGTATAATATAGGGAAAGCAAGAAAAACAAAGTATATCTTTTAATTGGAATCACTTCTTATAGATCCACTGGTTGGCACCAAGCTTTTATCGACTAGAATGAGAATTACATAGATAGAACAGAAACAGCAGCACATCAGAGTGAAGAGATTGGGTAGGATGATATAAACCCAGCCTGGATGGTCCTAAATAAACTTATTGGGTTTTAACAATACTAGCTGTGCGTGCCTCTGTAGACTCTAACACATTCTCTTTCTTCAGCCTTCTCACCTCTGTTGCTGCACATGTACAGTGTTAAGACTTCACTGTACTTTTAATGCCTCATGCCTCATCTTACTGGTCCTTATAGGTGGTGGTGTTCTCCAGATTAGCAATGGCTTAACTGCATCCTATATCAGAACTCAAAATAGTGACTACTCCAGTTTTCACATGATCATTAAAGCACATGATACAACAGTTGTCAATCACTTCTAGCACAGTTACTCTCTCCAGGAGTGTACTCTTCTCAAGTAAGGAGACAAAACAAGGAAGCAAGCAAAAACAATAAAAGTAAATTCATGAGGTGTCTATATGCTATTTCCTGTCTTACTTTTTCAGATCAGTGTAGAGCCTGATTAGCAAGTGGGTCAGGGTTCTCTCAGGTGACCGTGATGTCCCCATCAATAATGGCTTCTCCCAGAGGTCACAGAATCTCTCTTTCTGTAGGCTGTTTTAATCTGTTCCCTCTGCAAAAACAATGTGTCTTTTAAACCACTGGCCTGACACTGCTGTGTGTTTGCTCTATACTTTGGGAATTCAAATCTAAGTCTTTCACAGAGAGAGGTTAGAGAAATGTTCAGTGTTGGCAATGAATTTGTTCTCACCAGGCAATATCTGTTAATGGCAGAGAGCCATAGCCAGACATGTAGGCATTACTCCCCTTTTTCTAGGTATGAAGAGTATAAAAAGAAAAAAAAAAAA
>VXAL01015155.1:0-25983 GCA_013399475.1 Chauna torquata
GCTTTGTGTCGTCAGCAAACTTGGTGGGGGTATGCTCCGTTCCATCGTCCAGGTTGTTGATGAACAGGTTAAACAGCACTGCACCCAGTACTGACCCCTGGGGGACACTGCTAGCTACAGGCCTCCAACTCGATTCTGCACCACTAAGCATACCCTGGAGCCTTCTCTTCTTCAGGCTGAATAATGTCAGCTCTCTCAGCCTCTCTTCATAGGAGAGGGGCTCCAGCCCTCTGATCATCTTCGTGGCCCTCCTCTGGACCTGCTCCATGTCTTCCTTGTGCTGGGGGCCCCAAACCTGGATGCAGTACTCCAAGTGGGGCCTCACGAAAGTGGAGTAGAGAAGGAAAACCGCCTCCCTCGACCTGCTAGCTAAAATGTTACTACATTTTGTCTCTCCAGGGCATCCCTCAGAATGTACAGTAAATGCCAGTTCCTTGGGTGTGCTCAAGAGTGGCAGTGTGAGCACAAAAATGCAGCACTACTTCACTGTGATCTTTACAGCTACCTGTAGCCTAATGCTGCAGTGTCAAAGCATTTGGTCAGTCCCTTTCTGACACCTTTCCACCACTACCGTTGTGCCTTGGAGTGACTGAGAAGCAAAAGGATCAAAAGGATTGATTTCTCTTCATATAATTGATTTTTTTATCCCTTTTTAATTAAAAGAAAAATCAAGCTTCAAAGTATGTGTCTGTGCCTAGGTTTAGCCTTTCTCCAGTCTAAAATTCAGCAGTTCCTTACCTCTTATTTCTGGGATTGTAACTTCCTGCAGTGCAAGAGAAGAGAGAATGTCTCCTCTTCTAAGCTTCTGTATTAAGGGACTATAACTATGATTTTATTTATTAACGGTTCCTAGGCTGCTTCCAGCGTTATTCTGCCTGTCAGCCTTTCATTTTTTTTCCGCTACTTTTTTTTGTTGTTATCCCAAGTTGATTTGTAATGTTTGCCTTGTTTAGTTTGGGCTGCAGTATTCGTAGGAGCTTCTTCTGAAACCATCTTTGATCAGATCTGGCAAAGTAGCTAGTCTCTAAACATTTTTCTAGCTTGCTGTTGTAAGGGTATGTGTATGTTCCAAAACAAATACATCGGAGTGCCTTAAAATGTCTAATTGTTCTCAAATGGCTTTGCAGTGTGAGACCACTTTCTTAGTAGTCTCAGCATCACTCAGAGGGGAGCGTAATGTGGAAGGTGGGAGCTAGTGTACTATTCCAGGGGCATCTATCTGTTAGGAAAAACGCTGTCTTTGTAGTAGTAGTTGGTTTTCGGTTGTTTTAATCGTGGCCTTACTAACACGACAGTAGGACATGGGGAATGGTGGCTGAAGGAAGCAAGCAGCTCAAAGATACTGTGAAAACAAGAAGTGTGGAATTTGATATTCCAGAAAAATAAAAAGCTCAAGTTGTAAAGCCTCTGGCACAGGTGAGCATGCTGAGGAGAAATGAAATGAAATGCCCAAAGGCCAGAAGGAGCTCATCACTTTGCTTAACATAATAGGCTTAGTAATTAGAAAAAAATAAATAAAATCCTGCAGCACAGCTACATGATAGGATGGCATGAAATACAGGCACAGCTGTTCTCTGCAAGCAGGTTCAGGCCTTGTATTGGTAGAGGTCTTCTGCACAGCAGTTCATTTCTCAAGTAATATTTAAGCCTGCTAGATCACACAGCTAGAAATGTGGAGCTAGAGGAGACTGCTGTTGAGTGAAGTTCTTTGCTGTAAGGGAAGACATACTATCAAGTTGCCTTAAAATATATTAAGCTCCCTCTGATAGACTTTTTTTTTTACTTGACTGCTTCTGTCTGAAGTTTGTTCTTTTCTATTTCAGTCTTACTAGCAGTCTATTAAAATTCATTTTGCTGTTTGTGTAGACTGTGTAGTTGTGTAGTATTTGTCTAGTCTAATTCTGTTTACTTCGTCATTTCCCTTAGCTGTCATTTTGTTAGGCTCAGTAACCTACCTGGGGAGATAAACTCTCCTGTTCCCTTAAAAATGGCTTTGCATTCCCCATCTCGTTTTTAGAAACCTTTTTGCCTCCCTTCAATTTCATCTACATTTTACCACTTTTAGTTTTTACCAACATCTATCTTACTCTTAAAAATAAAAAATAAAAAAGTTACCCCCTAAGTCTCCTCAGTGTGCTTGTTAACACACCTATGCACTGTCTGTGCCAAGTCCATGAAATGGAATATTTCAGTAAGATCTCTGTTGAAACTAATCTTGGAAGAAATTCCTAGTAGCCTCAACAACTAGCTTGTCCTGTTCCTGATGAAACCCTGTGATATGCTTAAGGTTTAGAAAAGCCTTCAGAGAACTTCTTGGTACTTGCCTGGCACCGCCATGTCTGCAGTGGTGTCCATCACACCACACAGCTTTTGTGGTGGTACTACCAAAGAGAAGGAAGTAAATGTGTTACATTGGTTAGAGCAGAGATACAGCAGGTTATGTGTTGGTCAGACACTGCAGTAAAGGAGACCGTGTAAGTACTGAAAAGAAAAACAAAACAGAGGAAGGACTGCTTGCACATTGCTGTGACTAAGTCCTATATTTGCGTTTACTTGAGCACTGTTAAGAGCAGTTGACTGTAAGGGAGCATGGTGAAAGAATCAGTACTTCATTACCATCCTTTAAATGTGAATGTTACTTCTGATAGTCATTTCTGATATGTTGGGTCCATCTGTTACTTGGAAATAGTACAAGAGCTGCATTTAAGACTTTAAGAATATGGCTTAAGGACTGCTACTTCTAGAAGGAGCACATGTTGTTGACTGCCAGTAACAGTGACGTAAAGAACTTTTAGGCGTTTATAGGATGTTCTTTAGAATTTCTTGTTTATAACTTCAAAAATACGCTACATGCAGGTCTTTTCTTGATGAGAAATCACATTTGGGAAGAGTCAGGGAGAAGTAGTTTTTTTCTTACAGTAGTTAACAGTGTTTGAAGGTAACCTGTTTTACAGCTCTTTTTGGAAGTATATTTTATATGATATCTGTTAATGTGTTCAGCATATATTTACAGGTTTGGGCCAGTAGTGGCTTACCTATTAAGTGTTGCATCATACAGGTGCTGTATAGCAATAATTTTGTTATAAATTTCCTGATATTTAAAAGGAAATACCTTGTTTCATTTGGGAAGACAGGTGGTGGCCACATTTCACAGCAAAAAACAGCCTGAGTATTGGGAAAACATCAGTCATTCAAGTCAGTACAAAGTCTTCTAGTACTGTTTGAGTGTTCTCATTCTTAGTGCAGTTCCATAAACTTTGTTGAGATTAAACAGTTAGATTAGTGTATATATATATTTTTTATTTGAATTAATACACCAGCTTTTACTGAATTGGTGAATTTACTCAGGGTCTAAAGGTCAGACGTACTCAGTTCACTGGAAAATATCCACTAGTAGAAAGTTATAAAGATGCTGTATATTAACTTGATCTATTAAGCTGTTGATAGTTGACATTCTTCTTTTGTGTTTCTTCTTGAGGTAAACCCACCTTACTTTGTGCCATTGGTTGAAATTGTTCCACATCCAGAAACAGATCCTTCTACTACAGAGAGAACATATGCTCTGATGAAGAAGATTGGACAATCTCCTGTCAAATTAAACAGAGAAATTGAGGGGTTTGTTCTGAATCGGCTCCAGTATGCAGTGATAAGTGAAGCCTGGAGACTTGTGGGTGTATGTATATATTTCTCCAATTTTTATACATATGCTGCCAGTTTTGTAGAGACAAGTGAGACTATATATTTAAATTTCCTATAAATTCGTGTCTTTTTGGTTAAACTGTCTCTTATGTACATGCACGTTAAAGTTAGCGTGTAAATTAAAAACAGTAAGAAATGATGTTAGTAATAAGTAGGAAAGCTTATGAAAAACAGTGATGTGATCTTAACAATTATCCTTTATCCTGCTTTCTTTTCAGAAATACTGTTATTTTCAGGACAATCAAAAGAACAATGTTAAAAGTGCAGAAATCAAAATACTGATTTTTAATTTTTCTAGGTTTTCTCATTATTTCCTGTTATTTTCTGAATGTTGCTGGCTTATTTTACAGTGGTTATGAAATATTTTAAATGGTCTTCTGTTTGGCCTTTCAGGAATTGCACTCTTAGGTTCAACAGTTATTTGATACTTGCAGGTAAAGACAGATTTCTCCTCCTCACATTCTGACTTCTAGTTGAGAATCACCAGTTTGTATTGCTTCAGCTTTTCCCACAGTTACATGTTCTGTGCTACAAAGTCTGATCTTTCATCAGGAAGAGCTGAATTATGAGGCTGTTTTGGTGTTCTGTTGAGAAGAGATTCAATTGGTCTGGGTGGAGCTGACTTTTTTTGTCATGGAGTGTTTTGATTTTTCTCCAAGCTTTTTAAAACAACCACACATGCAGATATAGGTAAAGATATTAAAACTAAGGTAATATTAACGTATGGTAAATAAAGCAATTCTTTCCAAAACAGTATCTAAACATTTGCTCAACTGATTTTAGTTACTTCCAGTTAGCTTCCACTAGCACCACAATGCAACAATGTAAGAGATGAATAATAATAATACATAGTGATGTTAGGAAGAAACTGATCTACTACTGGAGATAAATTTAAAAAAGGTTTCTGTTATTAAAAAAGTTAATACAGAGTCTTAATTATATGATTTAAAAAAAAATCCCTTCAGAAAGCTGTGGTCATGTTGAAAGACACAGGATAGGAGGGGTAGTAACCTTTAAATTATTTTTGAACCCATAATAAGGCTCATCAAAAAAAATTTTTTTTGAAAATGATAATGTAAATACTACTAAAAATGTGAACAAGGAAGACAAGTAGATAGGAAACAGCTAGCTGAACTGTGATGTTCACTGTTAAGGAGGTTCCCATACTTTAACCTTTCCTTGAAAGAAAGGGATCTAACAAGTTGTCTCAAACTGAAGTAGGAAAAAGTCATGCTAAGAATAAGATTTTTAGAAAGAGAAAGATGAATAATGGCAGATTATGAAAGAGAAATAGAGCTTATCAAAGAATCCCAGAACTCGGATATTAAGTTGATGAAGTACTGGTTTAAGCATCTTTTTACAAACCAACTAGCATTGTACTGCAGAAATGAAAGTTAGCACTTACACCAGAGTCCTTTTAAAAAAAAAAAAAAGGAAAAGAAAATTGAACCCTAGTTGGGAAACTGTGGAACAGTAAGTTTGGTACCATGGAGTCTGCGTATATGTCAAGAGAATTAATGCCTCAAAAATCTAGGATTGTTTCATGTCACTAGCATGAACTGAATTGTGAAACTTGCTGTCATAGAAACCTTTGATGCCACAAATATGAATTGGTTCAGGGAACAGTTAGACACATTCATGTTAAATGAAGACCATGTAGAAGCAACTTCCAGCTCTCAAAGTCTGAAAGACTGAACTGCTGGGAACTGAGACAGTGCGTATGATTGAAAGTATCACTCTGTCTGTGCTCTTTGATTATGGAAAGATAAGAACACTTTATGGGCTATTATCAGGGGAAAAAAAGGTACTGACTTGAGGTGAACTTTCAGTGTGAACCTGTACCTTCAGTATAAACCTGTATGGACACTTTTTGTGGGGGTGGTGTTAAGTTTGTAGTAACACAGTAGTACTTTAAACACTATTTAAGCACTGACAAATAATCAAAGTTTCTTCCTTGTGCTTCATCCAAGTTTCCAAGTTGTGTTTTTGTTTAATTTTGTTGCCTTTCAGGCAAATGCGCATTTAAACTGTAACAACTTTGGTTGTATTTACATTCCAAAAGTCTTAATTAAAAAAAAAAAAAAAACAGATATCAAAGGTGTATAGTTTCAGCTGTGTGACTTGGGGCTAAACAGTGCCTTTGATGGGAGGAGAATCACTGTAGATAAGTGAGAGATGCGGGCCTAGAGCAGTTGTCTTCCTACTGTTGTGCTGCCAACTTAGTCATTTTCATTACAAGCCATATTCTTTTGGTGTTTTCCACTTTCAAAGTAGGGGAAAATGTATTTCTTGGTTCTGACTTTTAAGTCACTTTTTAGTCCTTATTGTTGAAAGTTAAAATACATTGAAAACATCAGCCTCCCTAGCTCACAATCTTTGAGAGGCTCCTAAAAATCAAACTTTACTCAATGTTTTTATTTTGTTGCTGCAGAAGTCCCCATTTGATTCTTTCTAGTAACAAAAGTTTTTGCTACCCTAAGAAGTGCTGTGGGTGGAAGCTAAACTACAAATATTAACAGTAGCGCTGTAGTAATAAAACCTGCTTGTCCAAAATGACCCTATTATTAATCCTTTTGTGGCTAGATAGGTAAATCACATGTATTAGATCTGGCAGTCTAAGACATTCTGGATGCAGAACACAGGCATTCTTACAAAATTACTTATGAACGCTTTGGTATTTTAATGCTAATAATTGTATACTGCTTTTGACTATTGTAAAAGAACAATGAAACAGAACCATAAAATAAAACTTCAGGCATACTTGTTTTATTACTGGTTGTAAAATGTCTGAACAAGTATCTTTGTATGGCTACAGTAACTTGTCATAAATTGATCAGTGCTCATATTTCTGTCACACGTTTTCTTTGAATTTATTTTTAACATAGTACTTGGGAAAAGTCTGTGTTGTTGATGGAGGGCTGATGTATTTGCACTGTTCTGTGTCAGTTCTGACACATAACAAGGACATTAAAATTCTGTGTGAACCATGAGAGAAACACAGCAGTGGTTTTAACTGTTGTGAAGCTAGAAATGATCTTAAATCAGCCCCTTTATGTAAACAGCCCTCTGTTTGTGAGGAGTGAGATGTGAGCTTGAAAATTCTCATCTGGGTCCTTGCCTCAAAAATACTTAGTGATAGCAGGGGGGAACAGTCTTATGCAACACATGGAGACATACTTTCACAACAGTCTCCTTTTCTTCTTTTTTTTTTTTTAGTCAGCTGATCTTACTTCATCCAAGAAACTAGTTGAAACTTCTCTGGTAGAAGTTATTTATGTGTTGTTAAAAAGGACGTTGATGATAGACATGCAGGTACAGCTGTGCTAATAGCATTTGTCTGGAAAATGTTATCAAAAGTGGGCTGAACAGCTTGCAGGGCATGTGTTAGTTCCCAGATGTATCTTGGTAACTGACGGCTTGCCAGTCCCTCTCTTTTCTTTAGCAGTGGTGTGATGAGATGTGCGAGGCATGGGGCAGGAATCACACGACAGGAGAAGGGATCGGATACAAAGCTATGCTTATGTTGCCTGGTGAGGAGCATTTGAACGCAGGGCTGTACAGAAAGCAAGCACTACAGTCCCAAAGCCTTTATTGCTTGCTCTGAATTCATGTGGTAAATACAGCTGCTTGCTGGATCATGCATTGGACTCACCAGCTTCTGCCATGTGGGTCTAAGAGTAGGAAAGTCTGTAACAGACAGCTGGGGGGCTGCCAGCAGGTTGGGATCAGGCTCAGACTCCGCACAGTGATCAAATTGCACATGGGCATGGGTTCTGGAGCAGAGAGCACAGCATAATTTAGGGCAAGGTGATGAAAGTAGCAATGAGAAACCCAGATATTAGGATACAGTTTGTCTTTGCCAAAGGTGTTGGGGTCCTTGAGAACATACATAAGCAGGGATTTTGAACCTGGACACAAATCAAGTGCTGTGAATTCAGGACTGGGCCAAACGTGCAAGTGGGAAGTATGGAGTTAATGTGGTGAAAAAATTAGAAGAACTGGAGGTTGAGAACGCAGTTTTTAGGAAAGTAGGAGGATGAAGATTGGTTTGGAGACATGCAGAGAGTAGAATTGGGTGCTGAGAACTTTGGCCATGTGGATTATTTGAAATGTGGTTTTAAAGATACAGAAGTTTGACTTTACAAGAACCTAGCAGCAAAGTCAATAGATTCATTTATGAGGCCTAAAAGAAGGAATTAAAGCAAATGCTCTCCTTTGAGGCAAGAGTGCTGCGATGAGATGTTTCATTTTGGATCTGAGTTAGTCTTTCAGGTAACAAGAAATCTTACTTAACATTGTTTTGGTTCCCAAGTGACAAGCACTTGGGCAGTGCAGGTGTTTGTCACAGGAAGTTGTTGCATCAGTTATCTGTCTCCCCATGTTCCACGTTTACTCCATGGAAATGCAGATATTGGGAAGACTCAGTGTCCATTCCCGTGTCTGCCTCTTTGAGGTCATGTATCTGAGAACTTTCTGGAGGAAGTTAACACAAGTCCATCTAGTACATATGAGACTGATGTTCTTGTAGTTTATGTATATTCTTAATCCTTTGGTTGCAAAGCTGATTATAATGAAAGTAAGAGACGTACTGTGAGATGTTGAGTTTGAGGACTGTTACTGCTCTGATTTTCCTAGTCTTTTCAACCCTCAATTTTGATACTACGAGTTTGGAACTATTAAAATAATCCATAGCCCGTAGTAGAGAAAAATAAACAGCTTTCTCTGTTATTCTCTGTTATCACTTATGTATTTTCTCACACTTCCATTGACAGTGGCCGCTGGTATATCTGATTTTGTTCATAATTTCTGGGAACAGAGACCTGCTCTCTTTATTTGCATGGAAAGGACCCTGATGCTATTATTTTTTACTTTTGACAATACAAATATATTCCATAGTAGCTTGAGACTATGTCGCAAGAGTATTAAATAGTTGAACTTTGTTTTGTTCTGAAAATAAAAGTTTTGGTTGACTTCATCCAGAAAGCAACAACTGAACAGTTTCACCAACGCGTTAGATCAGAAGTCTCAAACCATACTCTGAACGTCTAGGACTGCCTTTTTAACTGTAGATTGCTGAGTGGAAGGTTACCTTGGTGAAATATTTTTCTGAGCATCGGCTGGAATTTGTAAGGGGATTGTGAAGTACAGCAGGAGAAATAGTGAGGAGAACATAGCAGTTCTTCAGCCCTGATCTCGTTTAGGAGTTTCAGCTGTTTTTAAGAGCCTGCTAAAACTATTTTGTGAGAGAGGTTGTATGATGCATGTTTTTAGGCTTATGTATTTTCCTTTATATAAGCTTTTAGTACTGCTTCAATACATATTTCTTTTAAAATGGGTTTTCTTTTTAAGTTATAGTCATGGATACTACAGACAATAAGAATAGGCAGCCCTGCTATTTAGGGGTTTGGTCTTTTGTTGTTAATCTGTTGGAAAATAAGCAGTCATGATTTGGCTGTATCCATTTCAGTTCATTTTCACAGCAAGAATGTGCATTGGCTTCCGTCCCTAATTTAGATACATCTCCCTTTTCAGGTGACTAGTCAGCTTGGCAGTTCTTAAATGCTGGCAAGACTTTAAAATTCCAAATTCATTATTATTAATTGTATTACAGTGTTGTCCAGAGGAGCTTTACAAAAATCAAAGATAAGGGTAGAGGGGTAAACACGAGTTATGGTGTTCCATAAAAAGGCGATATAAAAGGAAGTTCAAAAGCCCAGGGAGAAAAAGTATTGATACTAAGTGGTTCTTACAGGGTGGGGTGCATGAGGGTGTCATGGAGGAAGATGAGGGCCAGCAAAGTAAGGAGGTGTGAATTGTGTAGGACAACAAATTTCTCAAACATGATGAAATAGAAAGAGATGGAGCTGGTAGAGGGATCTAGGAGAAAAGTCATATGCTCAAAATGACAGGACTGGAAAAAGATCTCATCAGGGTGTGGATTGAAGGGACTTGATTGAAGTGATAGTGAAGAAGTAAAGGGGTGTAACAAGTGCTTGTGAGAGAGAATGAATATATTAGTAGCAATAAGAGGAAAAAATGAATCTCCAAGATCCAGTATGAGGATAAAGTGCTAAATCTGGAGACAAATTATGTGGTCAGGGAAGGAATAGAGTCCAGAATAAGTCTATAGACAGGCTGGAGTTACTAGGAGAGCATGGTGACTTGATAGCAGCAGAAAAAATAAAGTTGTTTTTTGTCCATGTCACATTTAATATGATTACAGGCCAAGTCAATGACAGAAGCTGAGATGCAGGTGTGACTCACAGGTATAAAGACTGTTCATTAAAACCAAGCAGGTTGGTCAGGACCCAAAGGTAGATACTGCAGAACTTGCACAGGCTTTTGGAAAGGAGAACAGGGTCTCTGCATAGTCAGGAGCACTAACGAAATACTGAAGGATAATGCTGTGGCATCACAGGAGATTAAAATCTCTGGAAAGATATGATTGTAGTATATAAGTGGTGTCAAGCTGTCTGGAGGATCCTGATCTAGTGTAGAACTTGAAGTTTGGCCATTGTGGTGACTGAGGATTTTGGTGGAATTTGTTTGAAATTATGTTAGTTCTATAGCTGTGAAAGTCAGCTTCTGGTGAACAAGGTTTTAGCTTTAACATACTTCCTCTTCCCTTTGACAAGGGCTTAAGAGGAAGGCTTGCAAGAAGGGTTACACAGAATGAAGAGGATGAAAAATCCCCTTGGGAGGCTTGTTTCTCACCTAGATTTAATGAAACTGAGTTGGAAGACTTTCTTGTTTACTTCTTAGCATAAACACCAGGCCTTGTGGCAGATACCTTTCTGACCTCACACCCACCCTGCTGAATCATTCCACCAACTTATGATCTACTTAACATAAGTGGGAGTAGTTACCCTGTAGAGGAAGACAGTCTAACTTATTTCTTACTTAAGCGTTTTTTGTTTCTGAAGAGAAAAAATAAGAGTTTTCTTTAAGAGGGCCTATGTGGCAAAGAAAGCTGAGCTCACATGTATAGAATAGTAAGAGACCTAAGCTGGAGGGGTCTGTCTTATTTTCCTTCTGTTAGCAATTTTTGCCTTTTAGCAGCTTTAGCCATAAAATTACAGCTATATAGCAGAAGGCCAAAAGCAAAGCACTTGCCCTGTGATTCTGAGGGCACCTGCTCTTCAGATGTTGGTACTGAAGCTGAAGACTGTAGTATCAGAAGGAAGAAATCTTTCTTTTTCATTTGAAAATTAATTTGCATTGATTCTGAAGTGTTTGGAGAGTCTTATTTGAGCCTATTAACTCTCTAATGTTATCCTTACAGTTTAACTGCTACTGTCAATCAAATGTCTGGAAATTGTGGTTAATCTTTTGTCTGCAAATCCATGTCAACCTGGGAAAAAAAAAAAAATCACTCATCAAGCACAGCTTTACCAGCATAGCTCATTGTTTGGATGAACCACTCCCAACAGAAGAGTGCTTTTGTTGACTTTGCTGTTCTTGTTCAGAGAAGTTGTGTTCCTGTTTCAGGAGAAGAAACTTTCACAGAACAAGTGGTGTCTGTGTTTGTTACGCTGATGCTGGTTCTGTAATTGGAACGCTGAGGTTTGGACTTAGGTCTGTGATAAAGATAGGTCTTCGTCTTCCTAAAGACAAGTTACTTTACCATGCCTGTACCTTAGTGTTGAGCTAAAGAAAATACTTCCTTATTCCTGCCACTGAATGCCTAATTAAATTATTTGCAACATGCAGTTCTGGTAACATGATGGGTTGATTTGTAATAATTATCATTTCCTTTTCAAGATAGATTTCAAAAGTCTCCTGCAACAGTGATTCAGTCAGGATTATTTTTGATAGGAGCAGTGCCTACTAACAGATCGAGACTTGAGACTGAATTTTATAAAAGGCTCTATTTAAGCCTGAGATGATAACTGGATTTCTTCAGCCAGTTGTAGAAACTATGTTGGTTCTTGGCTTATCATTTGCTTTTAAAGTAACAGTAGATGATGTGGTTAACGAACGCAGGAAGACACTGTGGATGGGATTCAGCTCACTTAAGCTGAGATTTCTGCATTGTAGACGTTGATTGACTTCCAAGCTCCTTACTCATTTTTCAGTGGGTGAGGAAAATTAGGCCCTTTCAGGATACAACTCATCTGACCTATTCTAGACGTGTGCTTTAGGATGCTGATTTCCTTTTTCTCCATAGTGGTCATAAAGAGAGTCTAGGTGTCTAGCTCAGATGTCGAAACCTGCAACAGCTCAGGAGAGCTGTCCTGCACGCCTGTAACTCTAGCCGATCAGTGTATGATACAAAAGAGCATGTCAGACATGGTCCTGCAAGAGGGAAAGGTTGTGGTGGTGTTTTTTTTTTTTAAATATCCTGTCTTGTCCAAGTGGACAAGTATATCTGCTTGTATTCTGCAGCTCAAAAAGGCTTGTGGAGCAAGAGGCCCTGAGTAGAGGGAGCACCTCCATGTAGGTTAGGAAGACAAAGCAGGAGCAGTTCAGCATCCCTCTCGCCTTAACAACCAGAAGGAAATGCTTTTACATCCCTGGGACTAAAGAGGACAAGTTCTTGAAATGATGCTTTATCTGATGGGAGTAGTTAGAACAAGTCTTAGTTCATTCAGATCTTTCCAGTAGGTGGAAAATCAAACTCATATAATAAATATTATTCTTAAGTAAAGCTGCAAGGTAATGAACAGTAACTTCTTTTTTGCAAGACTTCATGTGCTTGCTCTAACCTGATGGAGGCATTGGCTTTCCTGTAAGTGACACCATGTGGGTGGAACAGCAACACTTAGTTTTTAACAGGAAAAATTCTTTATTTTGTGTACTCCCTGTCATTCCAACTCCGAGATTTGAGACTGGCAATGAACTCGAGAACCTGGGCAGGTTGAGGCTATGTAGGTTGAATGTTCAGTGAGTTTTCTTGGGAGGGAGTGGCAGCTGTGTTGCCTGTATGTTTGGTCCCAGCCTTTTTTTCAGGTGCCCTCAGGGGTAGTACCAGTGCTGCACCCCCATTCTGCCAATTGCGAGTCTGCACAAAAATCCTGAACTAGGAGAACATGAAGGGAGGTGTAAGATTTAGCCAAAACTTCTGTATTTAAAAGTACTGGTACGGTACTTGGATTTTGCTGTAAACTCTTTTTGGTCATGTGGTCAAGAGAGTCTCATTTGCACTTTGCTCTCTGATTTTCAGTTTCTAAGAAAAAGGTATATTGATTGACATAAACAGGTCAATTTAATTTTAATACATGAATTATTATTAGTAATAAGTATCAGGCAAGCTAGTGTGTACAGGTAGTTCATGTTACATTAAAGTGTATTAATCTACTGTAAATTTTAAAAATAAGGTACTGTCAAAGTGTGTCAGTGTACATGGATTATGAAGTCCAGTGATCTTACCAATGTGTTAGAAAAGTTAGGTGAATTAGTGTTTATCCTGAGCTATAAGAGGACTTGTATAATAGATGCACATTTCTGGCAAACACTTACTAACTGGCATTTTCCAACCTCAGTTAGAAATTTTAACCTCAGTTAAATTTTAATTTTTAAATTATATACAAAAAGCAGCAAGTTTTGCATTAAAACTAAACATTCAAAAGTTTTCCTGTTCTACTTCTCCTACTTAGGAAGGAGTAATATCTCCTACTGATCTAGACCTTGTGATGTCTGATGGATTGGGAATGCGATACGCATTTATTGGACCTCTGGAAACCATGCATCTTAATGCAGAAGGTAGGTAGCTTAAAATTATATGAATATGGAGAAGGGCTTATATTGCGTAAGACCCTGAATCTTGTACAACAAACCAGGTTAGGTTACCTGCAGCTATGACTCTTTTCTATTTTTACTGTAATGATGAGAAAAGGAAAACTTGTCTAAAATTTAAGATCAGATAGAAGGAAGTAGATATTGACTATCCTGTTGTAAGCAATGAGATGAAAATTGGCATCTAATTGAAACACCAGCAGTGCACTTCATTTTCCAAGATTTGTCCAAATGCTTTGAAACCATTGCTGTACACATAGTTCAGGACTGAGTGTCAGGAAAAGAAAGTATCAAGAAAGTGTATCTGATAATCCAGCGTCAACAGAAACTCACTTTCTGTAGGTGAGTGTTCCCCCCCCAGCCCTCCTCCTCCGAACTGGTAGCAAAAGGTTCAGTGTAAATATGACTGGAGCTGGTTTGCTTTAAACTGGCTTAGATCCTGCATGAAGTGAAATTGTACACATGGTGGTTTGTGGACAGAAACAAAGATGAATTAGTTGAAGCAGTCAGGTTCAATGTGTCTCGTTGTTGTAGTTTAGCCCTGGTAGTCAGCTAAGTGCCACACAGCCGCTCACTCACTCTCCCCAGGTGAGATGGGGAGAGAATCAGAAAGGTAAAAGTGCCAGAACTCATGGGTTGAGATAAAGACAGTTTACCAGGTAAAGCAAAAGCAGCGCGCGCAAGCAAAGCAAAACAAGGAATTCTTTTACTACTTCCCACGGGCAGGCAGGTGTTCAGCCACTGCCAGGAAAGCAGGGCTCATCACGCGTAATGGTTTCTTGGGAAGGCAAATGCCATCACTCCCAATGTCCTTCCCCCTTCCTCCTTCTTTACCCCAGCTTTTTTGGCTGAGCATGACGTCATATGGTGTGGAATATCCCTTTGGTCAGTCTGGATCACCTGCCCTGGCTGTATCTCCTCCCAGCTCCTTGTGCAACCCCAGCCTCCTCGCTGACAGGGCAGCACAAGAAGCAAAAAAGCCCTTGGCTCTATGTAAATACTACTCTGCAACAACCAAACACATCGCCACTATTTTCATCAAAAATCCAAAACACAGCATTGTGTGAGCCTCTACGAAGAAAATTAACTCTATCCCAGCCAAAACCATGACACTCGTGTAATCAAGACTGATTTTAGATGTTTCTGGAAATGTAGATATGAATCCAAGCAAAATAAAAAGTGAATTGCATAAAATGAAATCAAAATTACAGATTGGGGCTACAAAGGTTTAAGCAATGAATTAAAAAAAAAAACCATGAACTTTACTTCTTAAACACTAAACACTTTCTTAGTTTTTTATATTATGGGCTGTGTCTTTATCCTGTTTTTGTATGGTCCCTGACATGGTAGGCCCCTGCTCCATTGCTGGATCTTTTAGGAACTGCTGCAATGCATAATAATAAAATAATGGAATGAAGATAAGAAACCAGGATAATAAAATATCAGTGCTCAAAAATGTTATTTTATGACTAGTTGTTGATTAGTTGCTTGGCAAAAACTTGTCTCTTAACAGTCACTTGGCAATTCTGACATGAATGTGGAATCGTGGGTCTTCCACCAGAGGCTTTCAGCTTGTCAGTTTGGTTGCATACCAGTAAATTAAATGTTAGTGTCTGCTCTTGTGCAATTGCTAGGGAAACAATATCCATCCTCTAAGTGGAGGCACCTTCCTGAAAGCTTCCCCCCTCTGAAGTTTTCCAATCTTCTCTCTAGTGATTGTAGACTTATTCAGTATAAAGCATATGCATTCTTTCTGTAGAACAGAACAAATGCACATCACGTAAGTCTTAAGCACAGCAATTGACCTGGAGTCTTGCAGCCGAGGTTGTCCAGTCATTGCCCCCCGTCTCCACTAACCTGCCATGCCATCCTCTGCATGAACTGTCTGTATGCACATGTTTCTGTCATAGTAGCTTGCTGAACTGCCTCAACTAAAACATAAAAACAGAACAAAATGCGTGTTAATACTGGAAAAAATTAAATCAGTTTCAGAGATGGAATCATTCTTGGGAATCCTGTATTTTATCTCTTTTTTTAAATCCATAAACCTTAGTTCTAAGATAATGTTTACTTGAGGTGAATGGAATTGTATAAATCATTTGGATTAGCTTTCATGTTCTTTCTGGAGTGCCTTTTGGTATTTGATGCTCTATCATGATCAAGCTTAGTTTCCTTCCTCTCACCAGGAAGTGGTTATTGTTACAAAAGCACTTCTGAAATATCCCACCTCAAACCAGTTTTAAGTAGCACATGCAACTGGTAGGTTGCTTATTTGTGGCGGAGGATATGCAGATTCTGAATTAATGCTACCTTTTGTTAGGAGTTATTAGAATGTGAGATCAGAGGAGGAAAAATTACAAAATACAATGCAGGAGACCTGATAAACTGAAAAAGTAGCCTTGTGGTGGGCTTGCAAAATACTAAACCAAAATATACCTGTATAGTTATTTTAACATCATATAACGCTCTTGATGAAAAAATAACCCTGCAATAACATAACCAGTACACTTGTGAACTGGCCCACTTGCTGACAAGGCACTTTTGTGTTTGTTCAGCAACATTGATCATGAGAAGTATTGCTTCACTCCCAGTCTAGCAGATGCATTGTCTTTGAGTCTAGAGCTGCTCCTGTTTATGTGCTGGCAGGCTGACTCAAACTGTTGCTCTCATCAGAGACAGTTCTGCATCAAAATTGCTGATGTCAGTACACACGATGGCTTATAGTCATAGTTAGGTACCACTGCCAACTTGTCTTTGTTTGCCTGGTATTGCTTCCCATAATATGGAATAATGTGGACCTCACTTGTTTGCCCAGGACAGCCCTCTCTGTATTGCACTCAGTGTCTATTACTGAGCACCAGAGGGAAATGGAGATAGGATACGTCCTCTCTCCTGCTTGTTAGCCTGTCTAGCAGCTTTACCAGCTTCACAGCAGCTACCTTTCCAGACTTAAGATGTTAATTTCCCACAGTCTTAACCTGACTGCTAATCAGTGAGGAAGGGTGGTAGGGATGCAGGAAGCATGAAAACAGTGTTATTTGTGAGAGATCCTGGAAGGATCTATTTTTTGCATGGCGGGGATAAGGGTGGGGTGATATTTTGTTTGGTTTTCAATAAAGAATATTATTCCAAAGATTTTTCTCTGAAGTCAATGTTAATGTGGAATGCAATACATCAAGATCCTTCCATGAACCTTGTATGTGCTAATGCCAGGCTTCCCCTGTGTTAGTTCTTATGTCCTTTTGTGCATACTCATAAATTGTATTATCAAAAGCTATTATCTAGGCCATCTTAGACTACCAGTTAATCCATGCATGAGTAATAGGAATTTTGAATATATGGGTGTGAGCCAACAGCCTTGAACATGGAATAAAGTGATAATGTCAAGCCACTAAAAGGAGCAAAAGCAGCAATGGCAACTTGAGAATTGAATGGCAAGGGGCACAAAGGCAACCCCTTTTAAAAAAAAAAAAAAAGCACATTCAAATTACCTAATATCATAATGTTGATTGTTGGTTTCAGAAAATTAAATGAATGTTGATTTCAGTTTCAGTAAGCTGTCTTTAGAGTTTATCTTAAGATTTCACATGGCAGTAGCACAAGAAATGCTGTTAAGTTCCTTTTACAAGGAGTATCAATAGACTTCAGTAACATCACTTTACCTGCTTACCTACTGTGGGATTATGTTAGCAGACACAGTGTCCCTCACTAATTTTACTTATATCAGCAAAAGAATTCTCCATTACCAAAAACAGTTCCCAACTGGTTACTTGTGAATATACTGAAGATGGTCCAGCCTCAGTAAGATTGTATGTCCTGTTTCTTGGACTGTCAGTTTCTCTTAAGCCCTTAGAAAAAAAATCATCTGTAAAACCTGAGGCTAGACCATCATATACAGTATTTTACATGTCTGCAGCAAAAAGTTCTTCATATATATATATATTTCATAATTCGCTATCTTAGATCAGTTACTTTATTAGTGGGTTATTTAGTGAGCTTTAATTGTAATTTAATCTTGGTCTAAACCTACTAATACTGACACAAGAGCTGGATATGGGGAGGTTGAAGGATCTTTGTTGCTGTTTTCTGTCTTGCATTTGTAAAAACACCATTCCAGGTTCACATTCTGCCTATCACTCACTGGAATTTGTGTAGGTGTCCGCAACGTAGACGGTATGGAAACTGGATCTGATATATGGTCCTTAAAAGCACATATATCCAGTAAGCTAGATATGACTCTTCAAGGTTCAACTTTTGTTTCTCTTACTGGAAGAGGGAATACTTACTCATCTTGGAAGCACCTGTCAGATGAATAGGTTTTGGATGATAGGAGCTGTATGAAGAGCACAAAGGATCAAAATGAAAGAGGGAGAATCATAAGCCATAATGAAGCAATATTTTTGTTGTCTGACTTGGCAAAACATAACCAAGCGTGTATTTTAACAATTACCATAGACATACATGCTGGCTGGTTCTAAAGAATAGATTGTTTTCATTGTTATATTCTCTGGATTAATTCCTCCATGAATGGAGCAAACCAAGCTTTAACCCAGTTCAGGAGCTTTTGTGCCACAAACAAGCAAGCAGAAGGTGTGAGAATCTCTAAGTTACGGTAGTCACATCAAAGAAAAGGAAGATTTTCTGTTTCTGTCCAACCATGTTTTATGGTAATGAAATATCTCCATTTATTTCAGGAATACTTGTAAGAGGTAGTTCTGAGATGAGGGATCATAGTGATAAATAATCATACAAACATCTCTTCTTTCATGAGCCCACCAGTTATTTCATACCTGTTTACTCACATTTAATTCACTTCTCAATAGGGTGACAGAAGCAGTTAATAGTCTTCTAGAACTGCTATTTGCCTCTATGCAGCTGGAGGCTTTTTCTATGAGAAAGTTTGTGTGCAGTAAGCAAAAGTATGATTTTTTTCAATGGTCTGTCTGGTTTCACCAGTTTCCCATTATGGACTATTAGGTACAAAGTGGTTCTCTCCACCTTCTGAGGGAGCAACTGATTTTGCACAGGAATTCTTCATGCTTTCTTGCTAAAATTGTTATGATAAGGGTCTGCTTCTGAGGAGCAAATCTTGGTGCATTCTTCTCCCTGGTGCTAGCAAAAGAACTTGCATAGTCATCAAGTGACTTGGTCTGTGGAACTCATCCGAGATATAAAGTTAATCCAACAAAAGAAGTAGTTTATATTAAGTCATTTTAATTCCTTGATCCACCTCACAGCAGTCCTGCACAAATATTTATGTATCGCTACTGAGATGGTAACTTGGCAAGTGAGAAGAAAGCTTTCTTGGTGCTGCTACTGTCTTAGTGTAGTTGAAAGTATTCATGCAACTACAGTCTAAGTGAATTTGTATGGGAATTAATGTAGAGTAGCAAATGTCCTGTGAATTCACACCCTAACTAGGAGCATGCATCTCAGTCCAGACATACCCTTGATGAAGACAGGATTACATGTAGAACGTTTTCCTCTGACCTATAATGTCTAGAAACATAATCCCCCTTTCAGAAAAACAAAGAGGTTGGAACTTTTTTCTCCGGACATATCCTAACCATGATGAATTCCTCCATGGTTTTCCTGAAATACACCCTTTTTTTTTTTCTGTTCTTATCTGTACTCATCTTCAGTCTTGCCAAGTGCAACTTCTTAGATTTTACCTGCTAGAACCACCCCACTGCAGTCTTTTCAAATTGTTAATGCTGTTACATCAGTGGCTTGACCATCTCGCCTACTGTTCTTGAGTCACTACAGTATCATCTTATTTTGTTGCTCATCAGGTTCAAAGTAGTCAAGTTAATGCCTGTCTCAATTTTTCTCTCACAAATATCTCATTGCCTTCCTCATTTTGCCCCATGTGTAATGTCCTTGCCAGACAGGTTTACCAAGTTTGTTTGCTCATTTCCTTCAGCCTTCATTCCTGTTGTCTTTCTTATGAAGAAAGAGGGAGACTTAGTGTACAAGAAGCTGAGTTACTTGAAGCTGTTTATTTACTATAACGCATGAACATACTACCCTTTGTATTGTCATGTTTTCCCTTCTTTTTCCCTATTCCTTCCATCACCTTTATGTATAGGACCCTCACATGCGAAGAGGTCTTCTAAGGGCAGCAAAATGTTTTATGCGTGCTTCCAAGCTAAAAATCCGTCCAGAGTTCCTTTTCTTCTTCAATGCCCTGTTCATCTTGATGATGCAACTAGAGGCATTTCACTAATACCCATGTTTCTATCACACCAGTGCAAGTACTTCAGGTGAGTACCTGCAAACCGGAAGCGTAGCTTATTCTTCCTTTGGTAGTATAAAACAGCCTTGCATTTCCTGTTGGGCAAGATAGGTATGGGCAGCTGAAGAGCCTTGAATGAATGCCCTCATCTAGCTTGTAGTAACTTGTTCTTGTAACTACACTATACCAGTCAGAAATGCTGGGTGGGATGGGGACTTTCAAGGAAGTTAGCATGTACCCCTTTTCTTCTCTGTAATCCATATCTTAGAACACTTTGTTACTCGTTCCTCTTCTTCCCCTCTCCACCATAGTTGGAGACGTGGTGGAAGGAAGATTCAGGGAACTGCAGCCTTCCCTGCAGGTGTTTCTGTTGTGTGATTGTGGTTCTTAAGTGCCTGCTGCAATATCTGCCTTCTCTCCCAGCTGCCTCCCTCCAGCATGGATGAGGTGAGTACGCAAGCAAGACAGAGGCTTGGACAGGGAGACAACAAACCACGTGGGCAAGAGGAAACTGTCATCATTCCTGTGCTGTGAGTTGTTTTCCCCTATTTGTCCCAGATGCATCTTGCGTCATTCTTTTTTTCCAGTTGGAGATAGTGGGGCACAGCATGGGCACAGTAACTGGATGCAAGGAAAGCTGGTGAGTGTCTTTAATAGCCCCATTTGCCATCGTCTTCCTCTTTCTCCAGCTCCCAGGTACTGCCCTGTCTTATCGTCTTATCTCACATTGTTTACAGATGCTAATTTGTCCATCTTAAGATGCTGCCTGGGCAGTATCAACAAGGATTAAAGTTAAAGGGATTCTGTCACACTTGTTTTCCATCTTCTTGTCCCTGTGCTCCAGTCAAGCGCTCTTCTCATCCACCTTTGCTATAGCCCTGACCTTTGAACGAAGGAACTCCTAAGTCTGAAGGCCTGGAGTCAAATATTTGTCATTTTGAGTTTGCAGTTGAAAAGCAAAGTGATTTTTCCAGCGATATTCCCCGTTGCTCAAGTGCCTTCTTAAAGCTGGCAGCATAGAGTTGATCTGGACTACTTATATCGAGTCAAACATTGCACGTCTCCGCTGAGATTTCAAACTGGGAGTGCTATCTTGAGTTAGCTATTTTGAAATGATTTTTTTTTTTAGTCTTTGAGTGGTACCATGTTTATATTCAACTTTTAGTGTGTTTGCTTCACTTGAGACTGGAAGGTGTTTGCATAGAGCATCCACTCCCTGCTTGGCATGCAGCATACATCCCTGCATGTTGCCATTTCATCCACAATATTGAGATGAATTATAGTGCTGCTGCTGCTGCTCTTATCTACAGCCATAACATTTTCTTTTTTACCTTTTCTTATTTTGATGACTTTGCATAAGGCTTCTTTTCATTCATACATTGCATACAGTGAGTGAATTGTATTACCCAACCTGCTTTTGGCATGTCTTTGTTGTCTTGATGAGATACACCCAACCAGAAATTGTTCTGATTCATTCAAGCTGTAGGTGAGCTGCCAGTAGGAGCTCAGTTTCCAGAACTAGCTGGCTGAGTGTGCTTTGAAGGCCATCTCCAGCTCAGAAGTTCACATCCACCAGCTAGATAGATCAGCCAAGTCCAAGCATTCCGCTTCCCAAAATACAAATGTTATCTCTTTAGACTGAGGGTCCTGAAAAAAAATTCCTGGCACAGAGACTTCTCTTCTACCTTCTCCTGACTGTACCAGAATCAGAATGACTCAAATCTGTGGTGTTATTAAACAGGCTTACCGGATGGTTGAGAGGTTCCCCTTGGCTTTTGGTAAATTACCGATCCCAAACTATTCAGCATTGGTCTAGGTGTCATAGACCTGTGTCAGCTGTTCAAGCACTAGAATAACTGGAAACTTACACTGGTCTGTTTACCATTCCTTCAATTACTAATTGCTTGTGTGGATTTGCTTAAATTGCCATATTTGACTGAATAACCATTTCTGCTTTTGTGATTGTCCAGCTGGCAACAGCTGCTGCTAGCAGCTGTGAGTTAGCAGGGTTTCCGCATAGTTCTGCACTCCTCAGCCTCAGTCATTTCTACCTCTATACCTGGGAACTCTCTGTGATGTTGTGTGATGTAGGGGCAAATGCTTTGCTCAGGCTTTTCACTGTTACAACAAGCAGCTCACACGAGCAAGGTGAAATGTAAATATCATCATCTTGTGGTAGGTGCATGAGTATCATCCAGAATGTCTGCTGTAGGTTGTTGTAGGATGGCTTCAGGTGCCAGAGTCTGTGCACCCAGCTGTTAAGAGGTCCCAGACAAACCCAGACAAACCCTTTATACTAATAACAAGGTATGGTCAGTATTCTAATAACCAGTGGTCCTTTGCAGATTTTTTGTGGAGTAAGATGGTCTCTGCTTATTCCCTCAATGAAGAGATAGAATCATATCACAGCCTGTTCAACATCCCATAATAATGCTTCTCTTCCTGAATCGCACTTCCTGTCAATGATGTTTTGGAGCCCACTAGGCAATTTGAATGTTTCTGGCTGTGTGTCAGTCGAGAAAATTAAATGAAGTACAAAGGTTCCATACAACTAGAGCACCTATATACTTGTATGACCAGCTGTCCTCCCTTTTTTGTGCTGAAGAAAGCCAGAACATGCCAGAGCGTGTTGTAGGAACAGATGTGCTCCATGGCTAGATAACACAAGGAAGCAGGTTAACTAAATGGTGATTGGCATGCTCTTGGCACCAGGTACAGCTTCAAGCTACTTAACAAGGCTGCTCTTTTTCTTTTTCCTGCCTTCTGACACTGGAGAATGTTTTTAGACTGCTTTTGGAGAGGGTTCAATGCACTCAGATCTTTCCAAGTTGCTCTCATGCAGTGGATGTGGTCTCCCATTCTGTCCTTTTGGCTGTTTATATGATGGTCATCATAATTTCAAAGTGCTAATTTCTTAATGGAAGTGTCTGTCCTTTGAAAGTTCTTCCGTCTTCAGTCCAGAAACAACAATGTTCTCCATACTCTTACTGACCTCAGAAGCCTTTTGGAATGCATGTACTTCAGCGATTTCAGGCTATGCGGTGTTCTGAGCAATATAAGTGTTACAGTTTATGATTCATGGTTGTCACTAGTCCGAGGTTTCCGTTCCTTTATCCACCTTCAACCTCAAACATTTAGGGTTAGACAGGTGTGACTTCTGTGGTATTGATATCACACACTATTGCATTCCAGGGAACTATCTGCAGGCTGTTCAGGAAAAGAGACTACTTAATGACTTGACCTAGGATACGTTCTTTCGTGTGGTAGTCAGGCTACCGCACTTACGTTTCTTGCATTTTGTGGTTGGATAAGACAATGATGAATTCAGGCTCATGCTTCTCAGTCTGTAGGATCTCCTGAGCCTTCGTGAAAGAGTTGGTGGCAATCAGTACTAGCCTTTGTCTTCTGCAGCTTTCTCTTTCTCTCTCTTTTCTTTGATAATTAGCTAGTAAAATGAGAATGAACAGTGAAATTTTCAGTCTCTAAGGTTCTCAGAAAAGGGAAATTGCCACAAACTTTTAGTGGCTATTCAGAACTTCCGTTCTCAGATCTAGGGTATTCACTGTGATAATCATATTCTTATTTATGTTGGCTTGCTTACTGACAGAAAAACATTGCTCATTTACGGTTGTGCAGCTCGTGACTTCTAGATTGATGTTCACTGTGAAAGGCTGCCTTGTCCCTTGTTGGTTATGTGGTAGTTAACAGCACTAGGAAGTCCACTAGATGTATGCATGTGGCTAAATGATGAGTTCTCTTTTTGGTGCAAGTATCATTACAGTTCCTCTCTAATGCCTCAGCACTAATTATTTTGGGATTTCTACTGGAAGCTGTACCTTTCCCTGATTTGGCCAAGGTCTACTAGACAGCCATTTTACCTGTCATTACCAGTTAGCCAGTTGCCAAGTTCTCTGACTGCATGTTTTCTAGGGTGCTGGTCAGAAGTCTCCAGTCAGGGACTTCATTTGTCAGTAGGACTTCAGCCTTTGGGTACAGAGAGATCCTAATGGATTTAGTCTTCCAGCTTCCCTGCTCCCTTCCTTATCTGTCCATTGAATGTAGCTCTCCTGATGGCCATTTTTCTGTGTGAGGAGGATAAAGAAAATTCAGATTGTTACAGCTGGTCCCTTTCATGCTCTCTTCTTTAAGATTGCAGTGTCATTTTCAATTTTAATTGGAGAAGTCATTCTTCTCTTTTCCCCAAGCCTCTTGCTACCGGTGCTGAATCTGTATTTTCCACATTTGATGTCAGGAGTCTGTTGACTCTCCTTGTAGATCCTGAGCCTTTCAGAAGTGTCTGAGGGTGTATGTTTCTACTGCTGAAGAACACAGCTACTTCATGCAATGGCTGTCAAAGAATAAAGTGGGTTATACTCAGAGCTGCTATGTTCAACTTGTTGCCTACTGGGACCAGGAGTTCTTGGGGTTCACAAGTCTGTGTTGTTGCAAGTTCAGTTGACTTAACAATTGAACAGATTGCCCAGAGAAGTTGTGGAGTCTCTCTCCTTGGAGATCTTCAAAAGCCACCTGGATGTGGCCCTGGGCAACCTGCTGTGCGTGTTCCTGCTTGAGCAGGGGGCTTGGGCCAGATGGCCTCCAGAAGTCCCTTCCAACCTCAACCATTCCGTGATTGAATTCTTCCTTCTGAGGTGTAGGACCTTCCATTTGTCCTTGTTANGTTAAGTAGTACAGGTCTCAGGATAGATTCCTGTGGTACTCCACTTTTATTGGCCTCCAAGTAGAGTATAACCCATTAACTGCTACCTTCTGAGGCTGAGTATTCAATGCATTTTTATACATCTAGTTATCCAAGTATCTAGACTCTAATGTCCTAAGTCTGATACAAGAATATCATGGGAGACAGTGTCAAACAACCTTCTAAAGTTGAATTAAATTATATCTCCTACTTTCCCATTATCGATAAATCGAGTGATTTTATCACAGAAGTCAATGAGGCTGGTCAGATATGATTTACCCTTGGTGACTACATGCTGACTGTTCACAGTCACTTTCTTCTTATTCCTGTGCCCAAGAATTTGTTTCAAGAGGACTTACACCTTGATTTTCTCAGGGACAGAAGTGAGATTGATTGGCCTGTAGTACCCTGGATTGTTCTTTTGACCTTTTCTGAGGATGAGGGTAATCATTTGGGGATCTCAAATGATGAAATCAATACATTCTTAGGCATGATTTTTAAAATATGATAGAAAGTGGCCTTGAAAGGATGTTGGCTGTTTCTCTCATATCCTTGAATGCAGTCTGTCTGGTCCCATGGACCGAGTTAGGGCTGAGGTCTTGCAAGTAATCCCTGACTAGATCACCACCTACTGCTGGTTGCTGCTCTCCTTGAGCCCTGCCTCTAAGCACAGAGGCATGGGAGACCTTACTGAAGCAAAGAAAGTGGTGAGTTATTCAGCTTTACCCACTTCTCTGGTCGCTAAATCCCTAATTCAGCAGAAGGACCACACTTTTTGTTCAACCTTTTATTACTAATTTAACAGAAGAAGCCCTGCATGTTGTCCTTGACATCTTTGCAAGTCTCAACTGGAGTTGAGCTTTGGCTTTTCTGTCACCATTCCTACATGCCTGGACAGTGTTTTTAAATTTCTCCTTGTCTGCTTGTCTTCCTGAGCATCAGGATCTTTCCCTTGTTGTTTCCCTTGGAGGATGTTGTACTTAAAGACCAGCTGGCTTTCCTGAGCTGCTTTACCCCTTAGAGCAGCATCTCATGGGATCTCACAAGTTTTCTGAATCAGCTGAAGTCTGCTGCCCTGAAGATCAGGTTCTGTACTCTACTACTACTCTTCCTCACTCCTTTCAGGATCTTCAGCTCCGCTGTTTCATGGTTGCTACAGTCAAGGCCGCCACCAATTATCGTACCCCAAGAAGAATTTTCTTGTTACTGAATAGCAGAAGCAGCTATGCATCACCCCTGGTTGGCCCATCCAGTACCTTTATCATGAGGTTGTCCCTGACAGTCTCCAGAAACCTGCTTGACTGCTTGCATTCTGATGTGTTACATTCCAGTTTTTTATAGTTTTCTTCCACCTCCTTACCCTGATTGGGTGGATGGCCTGTAACACACTCCCACTATGAGATTTCCTTTACTGGCCTCTCTGCTGTTGCTGACCCACAAGCTCTCATCAAGCCTGTCACCCATCCCATAGAAGAACTCCACACATCTGAGCTGCTTCTTTAGAGATAGCAACACTGCCACCTTGTCTTCTCTCCCTTTCCTGAAGAGTTTGTATCTGTCCGCTGCAGCACTCCAGTGGTGTGAGCTATCCCACCACACCTCAGAATCACAGAATCAC
>VXAL01015157.1:0-12927 GCA_013399475.1 Chauna torquata
TGTGCTCCGCAGGTGCCATGACCGTATCTGAGGAAGCGCACGCCGCTAGGATTGGAAGCACAGGTGCCCTCTTGCGCCCTTCTGTGCAAACTGCTGCGCAAACTGCCGCGTGTGTCCGCCGCCTCTGGCAGCTGTGCCCGGGCCCGTGCAGATCCGGTTGCGCGGTTAAGGCCCGCCCGGCGCCACCCGCAGGGCCAGCGGAACGGCCTCCTTCGGGGCGCCAACCGCCGCGCCCCGCCCCGCCCCGGCTGCCCGCCCCTCTCCCTGGGGCTGCCGCCATTACTGCTGGGCCCGCCCACGGCCCGTCAGCCGTTCTCAGCGCTGCCGGCGGCTCTCGGCGCTCCCTGGGGGTTTCTCCGGCTCAGAACCCCCCCTGTATACCGCGATCCCCCGCTCTGCCGCAGAACGCGCCTGCACCGGGTCTGATTGCCCTGGCGAGTGACCGGTGTTACAGCCATCTTCAAAATGCAGAGACAGAGGATCTGGGGAACTAGAGGCTGGCCAGCCTTACTTCAGGCCCCAAGCAAATTATGCAATAAGCCATTCTAGAACCTGTTCCAGGCACATGAAATACAAGGAGACTGGAAACAAACCGTCAACACCAATTTACCAAAGGCACATTCTGCCTGACCATCCTGACTGCCATCTAGGAGGAAATAACTGGCTCTGTGGCAGAGGGGAAACAGTGGATGGCAGTTACCTTGCATACAGCAAGGCTTTCAACAGTTTCCCACAGTAGTGGTGTAGCCAGACTGAGAATATGAACTACAATGTGGGTGAAAAACTTCTGGACCATCAGGATAGGAACAGTCAGACGTTCAAGTCTAACTGTCAGCTGGTTACATTCCTCAGTAGTCAAAACCAGAGCAAATCATGTTTAACATCTTCATTAACAACTTGGATTGCCGAAAGTCCAGTTTCGGACACTTGTTTGTCTAGCCTGGAGAAGGGAAGACCAAGAGGAGACCTAACTGCATTTTCCTTCTGGAGAAGGGACTGCAGAGAAGTCAAGAGCCAGATTTTTCTCAGGGCAAGAAAAAACAATCACAAGCTGCGCCAAGGGATTTGGCCATAAAGAGAAATTGCCTGCCCATGAGAGTGGCTAAGCAATGGAACAGGTGACCAGACAGGCTACGGAGTCTCCCGCACTGGAGGTTTTCAAAACACAAGAGCCTGAGCAACTTGGTCTAATTTTGAAGTTGGGCCTGTAGTTCAAACGGGAGTGGACTAGATGGCCTCCAGATGACCTTTCAAGCTAAATTTTTCTATGATTTTGTGATTCTAAGTGTATATGCAATGAGTAGTGTAATCAGCTGAAAAAACACCAATTATATTTATTCTGATTGGCTTCAGGCTGTTCCACTTGTCAGGTCTCAGACTAGTGTGCTTCTTCAGCCAAAAACTTTAAATACTGTTTCCGAGCAGGAAAATCATCAGCTGGCCTGTTGTATGCTGTCCAGACTGGTTCTCCAACGAATAGCCTCATTGCCTTCACGTAATTCTGTCAAAGAACAAGAAGTCACAAGTAATGTAAGAGCTCCTTTCCATGGATCTTAATTCTGAAGTTAATGGTTTCATTTGCACTTCTGCAGCAATTTTTGAAACCATTTCAAGATGGACTGAAAGCTTCACATGTCCCAGAAAACTGTAGTACTATGTTGCTGTTCCTGCTGCAGCTACTGCAGTGAGGGATTTTGCACCTATGCAGTGATATATCGTGTCACAACCAGTGCCTCCAGATCAGGCAGACAGTACTTCTCCCTGTTTCAAAGAGGCCAAATAAATCCTATCTTAGCCAAATCATTCTGCAATCCACAATACGGAGCAATGCAGCATCTAATTCCTACTTGCTTAGTTAAACAACAACAATCGGAAGACCTAAGATCGCTACATGATGCCTGAGGAATATTGGAAGCTTCAAAGCAAAGGCCATAAAAGCTGAATGGGGAACACAGAAACTAGCCAAAAACAATGCTACAGAAAGTGAAAAGTCTCCAGTTTTCAAAGTAAAAGTAACAGCTCCTGCCACCAGCTAGCCAAAAGCATGCCAGGTAGGAAGGTGGAGCTGTGGCAGCAGAGAATGGAGTTCTACATCCTGCAGAAGTGCTCCAGCCACTGAGTTATGGGGAACTCTCCTCTCCTCTACTGCCAACTACTCCACAGGTTCAGGCCCTGCCTATTTTGTAAACACTGCTAAGTGCTTATCTTGCACCTACCTGCACAGCAGTGTCAAGAATAGAGTTAGGTACCTAAAGAACTTAGCTGCAAAACCCAAGAGTCTAGAAGTACCTTAAGAATTTATGTGAGACTTAGAAGATGGCATTTCTGGACTGAAGCTCCGAAGTGGACATAAACATTTACAGCTTCTTGCAGATTCAACCCATAACCCCTTACATTTTGTGTATGTAAAGAAAAAGCCTTAAACTAGTGTTTGCAGCTGATTCACTGTGAATCTCAAAATGCAGACATAAGAAGTTGTTTTTCACTAAAGCAGTACTTTTTTTTTTTTTTTTTTTTTACATACACTATAACTGCTACCTGGACAGCTGATTCAAAATTATACCACACTCAGGACTATGCCAGAGATGGGATTTTGCCACACAGGAGACAACAGTACACATTTCCCCATTTTCCAGGGCTAATGCTGAGATTAAAAACTTTTTTGTAAAAGTCCACAAGGGCAGGCACACAGATCAGGGCTACATGTGCAATCTCACAATCCTGTTGCCAAAAATACTCTCCAAAAGCAGGTCACCTCCTGTGAATCAAGCATTCAGTCTAACATATGCTAGCCGCATGTAGTGGCTCTGGACCCTTAAATCATTCTTTCCGTGAAGGTGAATTTAGCGCTTACGAAGAATGTCACTGCTGTACACAGATATGCTCTGTCTATCCCTACAAAGATACACAACAAGGCAACACAAAAGGATCCATATCCACGCCACAACTGAATAGTAGGCACAGTCGTGTGAGGGACAGCTGCAGGGCTTGGCTCTCACGCCACTGTCACACAAGACACACTATGGATATCACGTGGCAATGACTTGCAGTTACGGCTGATGAGATAAAGCTGGATTTGTGACCTGGAGATGAAAGGTTCAGAGGCTGTGAATTATTTAGTATTTTTCATATTCCTACTTCATATTTAATATGCTTTGCTAATGAACTGCAAGTCTCAGGGCATGCAGTTACTAATAAGATATATACTCACATTTATCAAAACTTACTGTCATCTATAATAACATACATTCTCATCCAGTGTAAATCGGTGATATATGCCAGCAGGGAGGGTTATCATGTCTCCCTTCTCCATGAAAATCCGGATCCATTTGTCATCTTTGTCTCGAACATCAAAATAGCCAGATCCACTTAAGATGTAGCGAATTTCATCGTCTAGGTGTAAATGTTCTTCATAAAATGTTTTTATCTAGGGATAGTAGGTATCTCTTAAAACTACTGAACACACAAAAACTACAAAGAAATCCAGCTGCAATGTTTGGCAAAGCAGACAAAGGCTTTCTAACTATGCAGTTAAATTTAACTGTCAGATGAGACTAACGGGATTAAAATGGCCAATCCAGTCAGCCAGAGCCAGTCTCAGGACACTTCTAAACATGCCTTAAAGGTTCTATACCAGATAACATCATCTGCTTAGTTCTGGATGCTGTTTAGCCACGCTAGCACAGGTGGGCCTGAAACACACATCTCAGCCTTTACTGATTCAGCATGGCAAAATGCACAAAAGTCCAGATGCCCTGTCAGTAAAAGCCTATCTTTGTATCAGGTTGAGCTCACAGAGGATGCTTGTTACTACCTAATTCCCCTTGTCAAAAATTTAAAACCAGTATAACATAACGGGCTTAAAACAAACAAGTAAATGGACAGAGATTTAATGAAAATACAGAAATACCACCAGGTTGCTGTATTCAGGTCAGAACAGCAGTCCAACGCCCTAGGGCAGGGAAGAGAACATTCCTTCTAGAAGGAAGCCTGGCACTGTTTGTATTCAGCTGCTTTGAAATAGCTAAGTTGTTAGCTTCCCACGTTAACAAATCTTCTTGTAAGGCAAATATATCCCTCATATTCCATCATGTTAATATTTACTTTGAAAAGATGTATTTTGCAACAGCCACTAGGATGTTTCAGCCTTCAAAGCTCATGCACAGCTGGCAAAAGCCTGCCTTCATCCTGGTTAGGCTCTCTGAGGACAGGTCAGTATCTGTGGCTCTGTTTGTAGCAATCTTAGTTTCAAAATGACACAGTCATGGAAATTAACCTAACAAAACTCTGAAGGCAATCTAGAGAAGCAAAAGGCTTATCCCTCTCCTGTTTTAAAAATAATATCAAAACTTCTTTTTTTAATGTTAAGGACTTCAGTACAGAATATTTTAAACATGGAAATCTCGTCTCTGAGACTGCTCACAATGAACACGTGTTAGGAAGCTGGCTGCCCACTTTAGTAGTAGACTTCAGAGCACAAATCCTCATTCAAACTAAAGGCTTGCATACCTTTTCTTCGTAATTTGGAAGCTTGTCTTTATGTATAATTATTATATCCATCCAAGAATAATTTTCTGCTTTCCGAATCTCTTTCAGACACGGATCAGTCTCATAGTTATCAGCATCCAACTAAAAAATAGGCAGGAAAAAAAAATTCATTCAGACACAATTGCTTAAGAAACAATTCAAGACACTAATGTGGAAAAAACAGAGTTGTTGAGAATGCCAACACAGAGGCAGATAACACCCGTGGGTAGCTAGTTAGCCCCTTATAAGTACACGAGGCATGTGCCACTACCTTCCAAGACTGAAAGTTCAATGCATGAGCGCACAACTACTGCATGCCAAATGATACACCAGATATTAACGAGTCCAGCAGAGTTACTCTTTGTTTATCATGTGGAAAATGAAGAATGACAAAAACCTGAGCTTTCAAAACCCACGTGGACATCCCATATGGACTTACCATTGAAGAAAACTACACTTGCCTTCCCACACTGCTCCTACAACCTTATTCTCATTCAAGAGCCAGATTCATTAGATTTACTTATATCCATTCCACCCTCACACAGAAATCATCTGGGAAGCCTTCCTGCTACTGCAGTGTCCCAGTTTCTGAGGTTTGGAAATGCTGGCAGACACGTACGTGATTGGTACCAGTTGCTTTCAGCACCACTTCCCCACTCAGCACGGCTCGCTTCTAAGCACACAAGCTTATTGTTATACACAAACCAGCAGCAGCATGACACCAATAAATAAGATTAAATTAGAAAGTAATAACTTTGGGGTCTTTGCTGATTATGTCAGAAATTTATTAATAAACTGCTCACTTTTTCTGCTCAGATGCCAAATTTCTGAAAGTGGGAGAGATGCTAAAAACAGACAAATGGAAGGTTACCTGAGGTTTCATAATATCATAATAGCAAGATTTTCCATAGTTTATTAACTTTTAATGGTTTCATTTGCACTTCTGCAGCAATTTTTTAAACCATTTCAAAACGGACTTCAAGCACATCCCTACCTTACACAGCACACAGCATACTGCACAGGCTGGAGTCTCACCACCAACGTATGTCACCGCCCCCCCCCAAGGTACTCCCATTCTGCAGCACTGCTTGTGCTGCACTCCTCAAGCCCAGGAGGTACGATCACTGGTCACCGGGGACAGAAATCATGAGCTTTTAATGAATACACTTTACAGCTGGGGCATGTCTGATTTGTAGTTTGTGCCAGAAATTCTCCATCACATAGTCCTTCTACTTGAACCGCCCAGAAAGGGCACTGTCTTGTACAGCTGTCACATAGCTCAACCTGGCTGGTGCTGTGCTTCCGAAGATCCCTCGGAGCCGACCCAGACCCCTGACCTGCCTCCCCGCAGGCTTCTGCCAGGGCTCTCACCATCTCGGGCAGGTGTCAGGCAGGCTGGAGGAGGCACAGCGAGCCGGGCCTGGTGGCGTGCGGCAGCGAGTGGATGTGGTTGCTAGATAAAACCCGTGAAATTTAGGAACACGAATGCTCAATTCTACAAGACAGACGTAGGGGATACCACAGTAAATCGCTCTTTCAGGGCCACCAGAAGGCCAGCCCCGAGGCCGGCGGGTACACGGCCCCGCGCTGCGTGAGGAGAAAGGGAGAGGCGGCGCGGCAGGGGCAGCACCGGAGCAACGCGCCCCGCAGCCGCGTCAGCGCCGGGGTACACCGCCATTACGCGCTGCCGGGGCGCTCCCTCAGCCTCCCTCAGCCCACCGCAGCCGGGTTCCTCCTCGGAGGGGCCGGGGCAGGCCCGGGGCAGGCTCCCCTCGGCAGCGCGGCCCACCCCTGCCGCTTACTTTGCGGTAGATGACGCCGAGGCTGCGCAGCTGCTCCAGGCTGACGGCACGGTTGGGCTGCAGCCTGTGGGGTGCCCGCTGGTCCTCCTTGGACTCGTCCATGTACCAGGCCTCCACCATATTGGCACCGAGTGCCTCCGCAGGGCTGGGCGGGAGCAGCACGGCCAGCCCCCGGGAAGAGCTGAAGAGGAGCTCAGCATGCAAGCGCGCAAGCTCCTAGAGGCTCGCCTTTTCTTTCATTTTCAATATACCTTCAATCCTTGAAAGCCTATGTGTAGCACACATAGCTGTTATTTTAGTTTATAGGTTTATTTTACCTTACAGATTGAGGCTGAACATCACAAGCGATGAAAACATACCTAGAGTACTAGTTCTGCATAAAAAAGATGGGCTAATGAACAGGCAAGTACTAGCCATCTTGGCTGGTTGTAGCATACATCATGCCTAACTTAAAAATCTGTTTTGTTTATTACTAGTGTGCCCCAGTAATGCTCAGGCTGAATTTACCAGTTGGTCACTGTCTCAAAGACCTGCATTGCAGCGGGAAAAGAAAAGAAGGAGGACGGGGAAAAAGGAGGAGGACGGGGAAAAAGGAGGAGGACGGGGAAAAAGGAGGAGGACGGGGAAAAAGGAGGACGGGGAAAAAGAAGGAGGACGGGGAAAAAGAAGGAGGACGGGGAAAAAGAAGGAGGACGGGGAAAAAGAAGGAGGACGGGGAAAAAGAAGGAGGACGGGGAAAAAGAAGGAGGACGGGGAAAAAGAAGGAGGACGGGGAAAAGGGAAAACACTGGAACATGCTGCCCAGAAAAGTTGTGCTGTCTCCATTCAGGGAGTTACTCAAAGCCTGACTAGACACAGACCCGAGCAACCTGCTTTAGGAAGCCTGCTTGACCAAAACACACTCATAGCTCCCTTCCAGCCTCAGCTGGTCTGTGGTTCGATACAGTAAATAAACCAACAGTCAATTAAACGCCATGTAAGGGTGGAGGAATAACTGAAATATTTGAGGAGGGGTTGTTTTCTTCCTAAAAAGTGATAAATTTATACTTAATGTCTAGTCTTACAGCTATTTCTTGGATTATTAGAAACGTTACCAGATCCCTTTAAGGTGTATTTCACATAAAAGCACTTCTGGATAAAACTTAATTGCAAGTCCCAAAACAGCTGGTCTAATACTGATTAATTGTTCACATTTTTAGAATCACAGATACAGCCAGAACTTTTAATTCCTACCCACTGAAACGTGTCTGTTAAATGACAATACCCTCTTGAAGTTTTAGTTCCCTGTGAAGAATGACTTGAACAGCCAATATTCTTTGCATTCTCAAGCCTCTGTTAAGTCCTCCTGAGAAATATTATTTGCTTTCCATCCTTTAATCAGCCTTAATCTTGCAACTTTCCTCTCAGCTTTCTTCTATTCTGAATTTCCAGAATATGAAAGATAAACATTGGTATCAAATGAACATAAAATTGTTTCCTATTAGATTCCTTGTTTCCACATTAAAGTAACTTAAATACAGTGCTACACTGCTGTTACCATTTACCCACCATTATCTATACATTTTCTTCAAAGCCACTGTGTCAAACAACATAGATTTCCATACAGTAAATAGGATCTGCAACGTTTAATGTGAGATGTATGATATGTAGATTATTAGATGACACCTGTTCAGTACATTGTTTGTCACACTGTTAAACTGTTTCAATAAGAGATCTGATTAGGAATGACTATGTGCTTTCCTTCAAGTTCAACTTCTAAAATAAGCAAACAGATGGACAATTGTACACACACACACACACACACACACACACACACAAAGAAGCAAAAGACTAAACCTAATCAGTGTACTACCTCACCCCTACAGGTGCAATTACTGTGCAATTTTGGATGAAAGAAACAAAAAGAAAACCTCACTCATCTATTAGTTAATAGACTGGTTAGCCAGTTTCCTAGCTCCATCACAATTCAATTGACACTAAATACCTAAGAGCATGCACTTTGCCTCAGTAAGGATACTGTAAAAAATGAGAACCATTAAGAAATCAAGCTTCAGCAGCTCCACCATTCTGTATAGCAATTATCAAATATGAAAAAGATTCAATGACTTCTAGCTTAAGCCCTACTACTCAGTCATATTAAGGTGTCTTACAAAAAGTTGACAAGGACAATGTAGCAAATGCTTGCTCTTCCTATATTGATGCATAGGAAATAAAACTTTTGTTGATTAGTAGTAATTACTCTAATTCAAGTGCACATTAGCCATTCCATTAATCTCATTACTGACTGGAAAAAGCGAAGTCAAACACTTGACACCCGGAAGATCTGGAGAAGCCGATCATCATCTAGTTCTGTTTCAGATAAAATGGCCAATTATTTATTACCTTTGGGACAACAGTGAAGAGGAAGTGAACAATGCTAATGAGAAATGGAACACATTAAAAAAGATTGACTTCTTGCAAACAGGAAGCCAGAAACAAAGAGCTTGGACATTTAAGCACCTAGAGAGGAAAACAGTAAAAATTGATTGTTCAAGTTTTCTTGTGGCCTGGATTTTTAATTTGTTCACGCCAACTTGCAATAGCAAGTAACATTATGAAGAAATCTACAGATGATGTAACTGGTGATACTGTGAGGCACACGTGAGCACTACAAGCTTACCTGTAGAGAGATTACTGCTACTGTCAGAATGCCAATGCACATTAATGGACATCTATCTCCATTAGGTTACTGATCTCTTACCAAACCAACCAATTCCACCCCCCTCAACAATTTTCCACTGTTAATACGTTAATACCTCTGTACAAAAAATTAATTTATTTCATAAGAGGAAAATACAGAACACATACGATAAAGATTTAATATCATTTCTTCAGAAGTCAGTCTTTATGGTGAATCCAAAAGTCTATGATACAGCTGAAAAACACTGACTGCAGCGCTTCGGTAAGACAGAGAAAAAAGCAAACACTGTATATCGTCAACTAAATATTGACTTGATTGTAGAACAGTACAGAAGAAAATGTGTCGGTTTTTTTTTTTTTTCCCTCCCTGGAAGTTGGTACATGTTCAGTGCTTCAGGCCAGAAATAAGCACAGTTCAAAGTTTAACTCTGAAACAACAGCAGTTCAAATCACCACTGCAATATCAGTCCTCTTCCTCCAACTGCAACAGTCTCTAGTCCCAATATGTCACGACATTTGTTTACCAGCACCTTCTCTTGCTAGTCTGTCAGCTTCCTCATTTCCTTGGAAACCAGCATGACCAGGAATATGCATCTGTTAGGACAAAAGTACAGAAGTGTTAGATATGAAAGAAATCAAGAAAAAAAGTATACAATTTGATGATATAATGCCCTTCTGTTCATAGCATAGTAGCACCTCCTTAGAGGTGCTCGCCTCACATATAGTCCTTCTGTGTCCCTTCCAGTAATCTTCATAGTCTCTCTTCAATGAGCAAGAACTGGATTGCCAAATTGTGAAAAACATCTTTATAAGAAGTGGTGGGCTGGATAAGGACCACCTAACCCAGCCTTCTAAGAAATGCAGAGAACAGTAGTAAGACTTGGACACTAACTCAAAAGTCCTACTTTCAGAGGAAGGAAAAACCTCTCTGCATTCTGTGCTTAAACCACATTAATCTTTTCCCAGAAAGCCAGAGACCTCTATGCTAAACCAATTAAAACCAAAAGCCTTGGTGATTACAACACTCAGGATACAGCAATGGGATATGAAAATAACCTCTTGATTTTCAGATGTCTTAACGATCCATCCTACAAAAATAAGGAACAGAAAATACTTCCAGCCCCTCGATCAATGTTTGTAACAGAAGTAACAGTGGATAGGGAGGAAGTAGAGGAAGAAAATCAGGCTTGTCATTTGACAAAACCTGAGATAAGACAAGCATGAAGGGCTTGACAGATTGTATTAGGTTTTCTTGGCAAGGTTTCGGTAGCTAGGGGCAGGGGCTCCAGGAGGTGGCCTCTGTGAGATGAAGCCAGAGGCTTCTTCTGTCCCATGCCAGACACAGCCAGTTCCAAAACAGACCCACCACAGGACACAGCCACATCAGTCAAGCTGGTGGCTCCTCGGTAGCATATTTAAGAAAGGGTAGAAACCACTGCTCAGCCGCTGTAAGAGAGAGAAGTGAAAAAACGTGAGAGAAACAACTCCATGGACACAAAGATCAGTGAAGAAGGAAGGGGAGGAGGAGCTCCAGACACCAGAGCAGAGATTCCCCTGCAGCCCATGGAGAAGACCTAAATGAAGCTGGTTGTCTTCCTGCAGGACCACACCAGGCACATATCCACACTGCAGCCCACAGAAGATCCCACACTGCAGCAGGTCTATTACCATAAACAAATGCCTGCATACATTGCTCCTCCTGAAATAAAGTGTCCCTCCAAGTCCAAGGGATTCAGATGGAATGGATGTACATAAAGCAACACTTTTTTTTTTTTAGGTAAAATACACCATGGGCAGCTGAACTTCAGCCTTAGGTTTAGATTTTTACAAATTCTACTACTCAATAGACAATAGGAGTAACTATACAAAATCAAGTTGGAGTTGCCAGCTTTGGAACGCATAGAACAAGAATGGAAGAATATCTGCAACAGACTTCCCATAGAAAAAGTGCATGTTAAAAGATCTACCCCATCCTGCTTTCTACAGAGTAAACACAGAAGCCCAATAAATATGCCATTAGCACCCATAAAGTCAATGGTAGAGAGACTTACTTCTAGAATCAGTACTCTTCTACTGCAATTAGAGCCAAATTTAGAAGCGGGGGAGACATCCCATACAATGTTTAGCACTGCTATTAGTGGTTACAAAAAAATACCTTTTATCAGGAATACCTGTATAGAAGTTGTTTTACTTGTTTACTAGAGAGGTAAATAATTTAAAACTAAAAAAAAAAAAAAGATATTTTAAAGATCTTTCTGCACCTAGTTTTCTTGGAAAAAAACACTGTTAAGGTACAGAAAACTGAAGTTACTTTATTTGTGGTATACTCTCTTGATTGCTGGGCAATCACCAACAATATGAAGTTCAACAAGAGCAAGTTCTGCTTCTGCACCTGGGAAGGGGCGATTCTGGCTGTATGCACAGAATGGGGGACCAGAGGCTGGAGAGCAGCCCCGCAGAAAGGGATCTGGGGGTTCTGGTTCATGGCAAGTTGAATACGAGCCAGCAGCGTGCCCTGGCAGCCAGCAGGGCCAGCCGTGCCCTGGGTGCATCAGGCACGGCACTGCTGGCCGGGCGAGGGGAGGGATTGTCCCACTCTGCTCTGCCTGGTGCAGCCTCACCTCGAGCACTGTGGGCAGGTTTGGGCACCACAGCATAAGAAGGACGTGAAACTATTAGAGAGTGCCCACAGGAGGGCTACAAAGATGGTGAAGGGTCTGGAGGGGAAGACGTATGAGGGGTGGCTGAGGTCACTTGGGTTGTTCAGCCCAGAGAAGAGGAGNTCTGATTTTTGGGTGGTCCTGTGCGGAGCCAGGAGTTGGACTCGATGATCCTTGTGGGTCCTTCCAACTCAGGATATTCTATGATTCTTAGTTTTCCCAGTTTAAAGACACTTATGTGATTAAGTTACACCAAAGAACAAGCATTTGAAAGAGTTCTAAAAAGCAACTCCAGAAGTTGAGCTAGGACTTAAAAAGACACAGTTATGTTCCAAGCTTAGATTTCCAGAAACAGAAATAATTATTACAGACATTTTCTAAGCAGTAACAAGAGACAGCAACAAAAATATAAACATGCATTTTAGTAAATGAAATAGCGGTTACAAGAGACCAGCTTACACTATAGTGATAACCTTACTTGCTTTAAATAAAACAAGCAGCTTCATTTTATTTATAGATGTACCATAATATGACCATAACACAGAATTTTGTAGAATGTAATACATGGTAAGAGTTTACAAGAGTATTTAAGATGTCATTAAGAACAAAAAATGAGGTGCTCACCCACTGAATTTCTATGCCTTTTGACAGACTATCAAGTCTTTCAAAGTCTTCTTTATTTATTACACTTCCTCCTGAGCTTGTTCTCCAGCCATTTGTTTTCCAGTTGTCAACCCAGCTTGTAATACCTATGCAAAAAGAGTATTACCATAAAACATGCTATCAAATAAGCCAGCAAGATGGAGTTTAACAAGTCTTTCAATACATTGCCTGAGACTTTGTATGGAGTTAAAGACAGAGATAGAAGATATTCTTGTTTGGTTCACTGCTACTATCTTTCAGGATTTTATTTTTCCATTATTACTTTAACTACCTGACAATATTTTCCTGAACAGATATTTAAAGACTACAACCTTACATACACATTACACATACAATTATGACATGAACTTCAACAAACTGAAGCTAAGGATTTGCTTGGTTGTACAATAAGCTGGAACAAATCTGTTTTGAGAAATTGAAAAGGCATAAACACACACAGGAGAAACAGTCGGCCACGTATCTTAAGGCTTCTGCAGGCTAAACAGAACACTTCAGAGAAGGACCACATGAGCAGATTTCTACAGAACAAGATTTAACATTCTAGCCATCTGTTGCTGGCCAGAAATTTTTTTACATTATTCCTTAAAGAGGGATTT
>VXAL01015159.1:0-26541 GCA_013399475.1 Chauna torquata
TGGGGGGGTTTGGTCAGTGGGATGAGGAGGACGAGGAGAGCAAAGGCTCCTGGTGCCTGGAGGGAGGGGTTTCGGGGTGCGTGCGGACCCCAGCCCCTCGGTCTCCAGGGGAGGGCGGCAAGCAGCGGCCTCCCCAGAAACCTCCGGAGCGCTGCAGCCCCCTGAGCCCCCTCCTCCCGCTGCCCGAGGGCCGGCACTGGCTTCAGTCCGCGGCCTCCAGAGGCACAAAACCCCAGCGGAGGCTCATCCCGGAGCGGGGAGGACGCGGGGCTCGGGGGAGCCGCTCCGGAGGCTCCTTCGCGTCCCCGCCGCCTCCCGGCAGCGTTGGCATCCCCGGGGCTTCAGGTGGCCGAAAACATCCCTGCGGCGAGGCGAAGTCGCGTGGCCCCAGGGCCTCCGGGAGGTTTTGGCCGTGCTCGGTTGACAGAGGCCGCCGAAAGGTAACGTGACGGAGCGGGCTGCCGGGGGCTCGCCCACGTGCTGCCTCTGCGCGGCTCCGCGAGCCTCCAGCGGCTCCGCTCGGCGCCCCGCGAACGCCAACTCGGTCCCGCGGCGCCGCGCTCAGCCACCTCGAAGGACCGCGGGGCAGGGCTTCGCTCTCGGACAGCCCTTTGGCACCGCACATGCGGATTTTTGCCTTTTTCCTCCCGCCCAGCTCGGTTCTGGCCTCAAAACCTCCAAACGCACCCCGCATGGTGGTGTTCGCCCTCTGGTTTCGTTCAGGTGGGACTCGCACGATGCCACCGCTGCTCTTTTTTTGGCCGTTCGGATGGAAATGAGCTCGTAAGGTGGGGGGGACCTGGCAGTGTTTTGCCTGCCTCGGAAAGCAAGGAAGGCAAAAGCCTGGATCTGCCGCCGCCCAGTGATTCCCTTGCGGAGCTCCAAGCACGGCTTTCCCTTCCCGCAGCGCCGCAGTTCACACGTGCCGAGACCGCCGCAAAAAACGTGCGATTTTGGACTTTCCCCCAAATCCAGCCGTTTTCCCAACAATCGCCCAACCTCTGCGCGGCGCAGAAAACACAAATCCTCCCGGCTGGCGCGCGACTTCTCTGCAGCACTAACTTTTATGGCAGGGTTGCAGCGATTTCTGTTTTATTTCTATTTTTCGCGCTGTTTCCAAACACTCCTCAGGCTGTGAGCATCCCTGAGCGCCTGATGTGAGGGGTTATTCCTTTCCGTGGACGCACGGCGATGGTCTCCAGCCACCTGCCGCGCTTCTCCCTCGTTAGACGCTCTCCGAAACGAGCCACGGTGCTGCCCCCCCTGCTCCTCGCTTTTTAAGAATGTGGAAGCGAATCCGCGAGGAAGCACTGGGGGCGAGTGCAGGTGTAACGGTCGCCTCTCGCTGCTGCGGGCGACCGGAGGAAGCGTTTTATGCAGAAATAAATCGACTGCAGGCCGGGCAAACGGCTAGCGCGTTCAACAGGAGGTTAGCCTTCAGACAATGCCTCTTTATATTTGGATTTTAGCAGAACCAAGAGTTTTTATTTCTTGGTAGGGATTTTTCCAGGAGCTACAACGCCCGCTCGGGCTGGTGATAATTGGCGTTTAAATCCGCGGAGATAAAGACGGATGCGCGCTCAGGTCGTCGGTGGGCTGCCGGCTGGTGATGTAATTTCTAATGGCCTGAATTCATTGATTTACACCTTCACCCCGCTGGCTGGTGCGAGGCTCCGGCGCTGGTTAGGCAGCGAACGGATGCAAATGAACCCGCTCACTAGCGCTGAAAACGAGCGTGGGGCAGCGCGGCGCCCGCTCCGCTCCGTTCGCCTGCCCTTTGCCTTTCCTCTTCCTTGTTCCCCCCCATTCAGAAAACCTCTGCGAGTACGATAGCGCGTTTCGTAAATCTTCTGATTGGAGCTGCAGAAAAGAGCTTTAAATCCGTTTTTGTTGTTGTTTTTCCCCACCTTCCCCGCTCCCGAGCGCTTCCTGCCAGATGTGACGGCGCGCGTCTTGCCTCCCCGGGCTCGGGGAGCGTTTCTTCCCCGGTCCCTCCGCCCCGAGGGTGCGGCGTGTGTCGATACGTGCGGCTGTGTTTGAGAGCGAGGTTAAGCCTGTAATCCTATCAAATGGTTTTGCTCGCTGATGCTTTGGCGTGGCACGGAAAGCCGGGGGGCTCCTTCCCTGCGCCCCCAGCCCGTGGGTCAGACCGGAGCCGTGGTCGCCTCGCCTGAGGATACCAAGCAGATCGATGCCCCTGCGTTGCTTGAAATCTGGAGGAGAGCATCCTGTCCCGGTGCTGCTTTCGGGTTCCGCGAGGTTTTGTTTCTGTCCTGACTTGGCTGCTTTTTCCCCCTTTTGCAGACAAAAGCCCCCGTGTCTCCCGGGGCTGACCGGCTTTGGCCGAGATGTGGCATTTTGTCCTCGTTGCGGGACTTTCCCTCCACCAGGCACTGTGCATTCAGCAACTTCTTCCTTAAACCTTTGCGCTTTTAATTCGTTAAGGATTCATTCATTTAATAGGTACGCGGCGCTTCTTTTTCCCTTTACCGCATTTAAAAAAAAAAGGCTGCTAGGCTTCTAAAGAAATTCCCCCTTGCTGTGCGAGGCTTTAGGACTTCGCCAGACATCTCTCGGCTGGCTCTCGTGCATCCCTGCTCCTCGATACTCATGTCAGGCGTTATCCCCACTCGGCACAGTGCTTTCGGCAAGGGATGGGATGTTCACCCTGCGCCACCGATGGCCGGAAAGCTTGGGAGAGCAGCGTGCAAGGGCACCTGCTAACGGGAGCGCAGCTCCTTAGGTGCTCCAAGTAACCTGGAAAACAAAACAGGGATTGCTGGAGGGCAATGCATGGCTGTAGGGACCGTGGTTTGGGCGCTTGTCTGCTCCGGAGCGGCGTAGTCCAGCCGTGTTGATGTGGTAATGCTGTTTTTACACGGGGCTTTGCTGAGCCAGGATCATGTCCTGGCGAATTTTTACACCAAATTTTCTCGGTGTTCCCACTGTCGCACTCGATCTGATCTAACCGACCCGCGGCCGGCAGCGCGGAGCACGATGGACGACTCAGTGCCTGCTATGATCTCAGCTCCACGGCGGAGCCGGCTGCTTTTTTGGGGGGGGTTCAATTGCAGCTGGGGTCAGCATCCCGCGGGTTTGACCAAAGCAGAATTACACCCGCTGCAAACCGACGGCATCGGGAAGCACGGCAGGCGTTCACAGGGCTGAACGCGGCAAAGCGGAGTTCCTGTGCATCTGGCGACGTTTTAGCTCCCACTGGCTGGAAGCACCGAAGGAACCAACCTCAGCCTCTCTGAAGACCAACTGCAGCTGTTTGAGCCTCGGAAAGCAGGCGGAGGCTTTAAGAAACGATTGACAATCTGACACCTGGGAAGAATCCGCTGCGAAGCCATTCGGCTTTGCCCAATTAATTATCTTTTAGCCACCTCCAACCTAATTGGTGTCTCCTAGAATTTGGACAGGCAGCCTGCCTGGGACGGGGCCGTGCTCTCTGTTCGTTCCTTTCTCTGACAGATTCCTACGACTTTGACAGGGTTTGGCTTCATCCTTGCTGACTCATCTGGCTGGGTTTGGACATTGCCCTCGTTTATTTTGTTGGAAAATGAGTTTTGAGTTTAATAGCTGTCATGGCAGGGTAGGGGCCGGAGCTGAAGGTAAGCGGGACCCTGCGGGGTAATCGTCACGCGATGCAGTTCGTGCTCGCACAGCACCGCGTATCTTGTTCTTGATCCCGATCGCGCTTGACCTTTGCCTCTCGTCTTTTTGTTTTTCAAGCCTTTTGCGCGGTTATGAAAGCAGCGCCGCGGTGGGCAAAGGGCCGGGCTGCTGGCTCGGTTCCGCACCAGTCCCCAGCACCGCAGCGGTGTTGTCAAACAGCTAGAGAGGAAGAAACAAGATTTAAGCAAAGATTTTTCTTTTCATGCTGTGTCATTTTACTGTGCGTAACCACTCGGGATATTTATATTACTCTGGATAAATAATGGCTCATTGGAAGGGGTTGTCGCCTCGAGGAACGGCTCAGGCGTATTTATTTTTGCTATAGTTATCTCGGAGCCGGCTGCGCCTGTGTTGTGACGCGAGATGCTCCCGGTCACGTCTGCTGGCTGGCAGCCTCGTTAGCTGTTACGGGATCCTGCCTCACAGCCGATGCGTTAAGCTGATTCCCTTCGTGTCCCGTGTGCTTGCTGGCTGCGCGGAGGAGAGCTTTGGATGCTTCTTCGCTGAGCGAGAGCGCGCTGCGTCCACTGCCCGCTGGCCAAGCTGCTCCCGCCGTCGTGAAATCCCCTGCCAAATCCCAGCTGTGAGCAGCGGGATCGCGATCCCTGCCATCTCTACGCCCTCACCTGTCTCCTTGCAGAAAATCTTTGTCCGGCGAGCACGCCGGTGCGGTCACGAGGTACTGTTTAACCACAGCCTGGCGCTTTTATTGTTATTATTATTATTATTTTTTCCCCTTTAGTTGGAGAGATTTAATGACCCAGCTGGGGAGAGAGTCCAGGCCACCTGGCCCTCAGCCAACTATTCCACCATTTAAGCTGTTAGATATTTCATAGTGCTTAGATAACGCAGCGGCCGGCCTCTCCGAAATGCCTGAGATAGCATAGCTGGCTCCGGAATACCCGATGTTGCTTCCCGCTGCTGCGTCCCTTCCTCGGGAGACCAGGACCGCCTGCAGCTGCACCGCGTCCTCTGTTTTAAGCCTCCAGGTTGGTTTTTCAGGGCTTCCCATGGGCTCGGTTGTGCCACTCGTGGAGGGCAGAGCAACTCGAAACTCGGTGCCCGAGCACAGTTTGCAGCACCCGATGATTTAAGCAGCAGCCGGAGAGGCGCAGACCTGCGAAGGACCCCACAGCTGGGGACTTCTTCTCACCGATGTTGTTAAAGCAGCTGCAAACCTGCCCCTGTAAAACTGCTGGGGTCGTTATTTTCCTTTTCAATCGGAAACGAACGCACCCAACCGACTGCTCTGCGGTGAACCTCCCGTGGCACTCGCTGCGGGATGGCACCGTGTCCCCTAGGGGACACGGCGTGGCCTCGGCATGCCGCTTCGTCCCCCTTCAGCTGCTTGCCACCAAAACGCAGGAAACCTGCAGGCTAAAGCCTCTTCAGTCCCCTTCCTCCTGCAGCAGAAAGTTTCTCTGCCCCGGTGGTTGTAGCTCTGCAGATGTCGCTTTCCGCCCCAGCATTTGTTTTTCTCTTTTTCTCCTCTGCGTAGCCTGGCTCCTAGTTTAAAGCTGTAGCTTATTAAATTTAAAACAGTTGTCCTAAAGGCTCTTTTTTTTTTTTTTCTTTTTGAAATGGTAACTTCAGAGGGGCTCTCTGCGGGTGCACACGCAGGACGGACAGGTCTGTCCCTGACCCATTTCATTGTTCCGCAAACCGGGCGCACGGGAAGGAGGAGCTCGGTCTCCTTGAGCCGTTCGCGCCCTCCTTTTCCCCAGTTTCCCAGCGGGAACACTGGTTCTGCCAATACTTCAGCCTGTTGCTTCTCCCCGCACAGAGCGCTCGGGTCCGGGTGCGTGTGCGTATCCTGCTTGAGGAGCGGAGCTGCTTCACCTGGGAGAAGTTAAAGCACGGAGGTAGCTCACATTGGAAAAACGAAAAATAAAAAGCAACACTGAAAACCCGTGACGCAAATGGCCAGCGGTGTCAGTGCTGCCTTCGCAGATTTTGAATCACAATCTGGAGTTTCTCCTTTGGTGACCCTTAGGAGCACCGGAAAGCCGTGTCTCAGTTTGGGAAGCTGCTTAATCGATCGCGCTATTAATTCCGGGGCTGTTGCGACACACGCATGCAGAAAACCAGCACGGTGTGCAATTAGGGGTGGCGTGGAAAGCTGGATTTAGAGCCCGTAGCCGCTCAAGCTTGTCAACAGCCAGGACTGCACACGCTGTCATCGCTGACTGCTGTGGTAGTTCCCAGGTTTCAGGTATTTGAGGGTGGAAAATACCATTTTTCTTCCCTTTGGGTCCACTGCCAGCTTCTCGAAAGGAAAAAAATACCGAACCCCCCACCTTGCTGGGAATTTGTGAGCTATGCCGTCCTTTTTCCTCCTTCCTTGTCCTCCCGCGTAACCTCTCCGCCCGGACTTTGCGGGGAGGGTATTCCAGCGTAAATGAGTAACTCCTGACTCAGGGGTTTAGGGAAGAAAACGAAAGCAAGCGCCTGACGGGCTGGCCGCGGGTCAGCCGCGCCGCTGCCGAGGGGCTGTTTGCTGCTGGCTTTTCCCCTTGCCATGCCCTGAGCGGAGGAGAAAGGACAGCGCCGAGCGGGGACCCCGGGACGACGCGCTGTGAGTGCTGTTAGCACACAGAAAAATCTTTAAAAGAGCGCATGCGAAGCGTTGCGTGGCTTCCGGATCTGAAGCTGGGGTGGGTTACCAGTGAGCCGTCTCCCCATCCCGACGGCGGGGTGATCCTTCCGTCTGCTTCCCCGCCACGGGCAGAAAACCCGGGGGCGATCCCGCTGCCACCTAAAGCCGCCATTACGCCGCTGCGCTCCCCAGACCTTGCTTTTCCATTTTTATCACTGAAATGTAAAGGCATGAAGCTGATCTGCAGGGGAGAGCACTCAGTAGGGCAAACGTCACCTGTGAGTGTTTTATAGCACGCAACGATTTTTTTTTTTTTTTTAATTTTCCAAACAGTTATCTGCAGCTTGATTTTGGGTGAGGAAACCCATTTGTGGTGTGTTTGTGCATATCATTGCCGGGGCTTATTGCCAGTGCGCGAGACGTCTGCGCACATGAACCCGAGCAGAACGAAGGCGGCGGCGCGGAGCTGACGGAAGTGCCCGATTAACTGCCCTCGTTGGAATTGCCGTTTGCTCCCTGAGCCCAATTGTGGAAATGCTTTTGTGGCCACTTCCAAACACGGCAGCGCTGTGCCGACGCGGAAGGCGAGCAGTGAGCCCCTTCTCTGCCTCCCGCGCCCGGATTTCTTCGAGTGATGCCGCTCAGCCAAGCTGGAGCATGGCACCCACTGGGTCCTTTTGGAAATCAATCCTCGGTTGTGCAGCTCGTGGTTTTCTCGTGAAAATAATTGGGAGGGTGGCTTTGGGGCGGCGAGAGGGCTGGGTCAGGGACCGGGGGCACGGAGGTGCTCGCCGTGCGCCCTCTGCCTGCGAGTGGCCCATCTGCTGCAGGAGATTAAGCGTTTCGGACCCAGATGGTTAACAGCTTAAATCAATCTTCCCCAAGATACAAATGACCCATTTTGGGGACCCACTGCACTTGGGTGAGCGCAACACGGTGAGAAAATAGACAACCAGGAGGAAATCCTCGTTGCCAGCAGTGCCCTTTGTGCCGCCGTCCTCCGTAAACGCTGGTTTTTGGGTAGCGCAGGGCTACTCACGTGGAAAACTTGGCAGTTACTGTGTCAGCATTTGTTCTCGGGTCCGTTTTTCTGTAAACTGAGTTAGTTTTGTATTTTTAAAGAAAGCTATCCACGAGGATAGTTTTGTTGAGCGTTAGCAGGATTACGCCTGCGCCGATGTCTGGGTTGGAGCACGGCCACAGCGCTCAGCCACCACCTTGCAGAGCGATCCTCCAAATTCTGGGAAACACCCCGTTTTCTCGTCCTTCCGGTGAACTTTCCCCTCCGGGAGGGCCTTTCCTTTTGGGGGAAATTATGGATTAATTATTATGCAGAGTGCTTCCAGCTCTGGGCTGTCTGGCAGCCCGCTCTGCTCTCCACGTGTGAAACAGCGAAAAAGCCCCAGCGGCATTTAGCGACGGGTCCCGTGGACGGGGAAGGACAAAACACACCCCGAGCTGATCCTTGCCCTCACGTTTTGCTGTTTGGAGGAAGCCGACGGCGTCTCTGCAGCCAACGTGGTGCTGGGGCTCCGCTTCGGAAGCGAAAGGGGAACGCCGACCGGTTTGTAACTGCTGTGGTTTTTTTGTTTTGTTTTGTTTTTTTTTTTCAGAAGGCTTTCTGCGGGGTTCGGTTAGCCACACGGGGTGCCCCCCGGATGCCTGCAATCGAACCGCTTCCGCAGATCTCACGACCGCAGAGGCCGATGTGGGAGGGCCGGGAGGTGATGCTGCCCGTGCCTTCTCACTACGCTCCTCGGCTTTCGAGCACTGTAGCTTTGAAGCGGAAAAGTGCTTCGCTGCCTCTTCCCGCATCCCTGAGCTGACCAAAATCCTGAATCTGCAGAGGCTGCTCCGCTTGGTGCTTTGTGAACCTGCGAGATGGGGAGAGCACAGAGGTGCTCCCACTGAACGTGGATTTCGAGCAGATTTAGCCGAAGCAGCGAAGCGACGTTTCCCTTTGCCCGTGTGTAGCCCGTCATCTGCGATCGCCCTGCTGCGAACACGAGCGACTCTGTGCTCCAGAGTCCAGAGAGGACGGAGGAGAGCGGCAGCACCCTAAAACAGCACCGGGGGTCCGGGTGCACCCAGCTTCGCGCCCACCCGGGACGTCCTCAAACGGGGAGAAACAGCGAGGATTGAGGAAAAACAGGGAGGAACAGCGGCGTTCCCACAGGAGCTGCAAAAAGGCCGCACAAGCAGCACCCAGTCCCAGCCAGCCTCCCAGGGAGTAGCTACATTCCTTAAAATTTAGCGATGAGTAATTATTCAAAATAATTAAAGGTTTGACAGCTGCTCAGCAGCATAGTTTACATTGCACCCGTGCTGCCGCTGTTACGCCCTTTTACCTGCGAGAGGCTCACCTTGAGGAATGACACGCGCTGCGAGTGAATGGTGTTCCTGCAGGAAACATCGCGTTCGTGGGAGAGCCGGAAAGGGTGGCTGTGCCGAGAGTGCGCGGGCAGGCTCCTGAAAAGCCCCAAATTCCCGCGTTTCGGTGCAAACCCCTGTGTTTTTCTTCTTTCCTTTTTTTTCTGGTGACTCAGCTGCTGGGGGTGACCTCGCAGAGGGGTTAAGTGTGTTTTACGAGATCGAATGTTGGGGTAGGTTTTTGAAAGCGTGCAGCGGCGTTTCAGGTTTGCAGCAGCCTTTGTCTGTTGTGTAATCCAGCCCAAGGGAGAACTGGTAAAACTGCCTTATCCAGCCGTCGGAACGGAGGAGACATCCTGGCTGCGCGTTCAAAGGCTGCGCTCCCTGGCAGGGTTCTCGCGAAGACCAGCGGTGTCATCTGCATGCGAGTTAATTCGGATTTCCCGTAAGCTGAAAAACCCTTTTACTCTCGTATTGTAAAACAAACGACTCCAATTGCCGTGTGTGTTTCAAGAGCCGTAATTGGGATCGCTCCTTCCTCCGCTGGGAGGACTTCCTCGCCGCGGCTCTGAGCACGCCCTGGGCTCCTCTGCAAGGGTTCAGCCGGATCTTTCTGCCTCTTCTCTTTTAAACCTCTCTGATCCTATTAGACCGAGCCTATCCGCTGCGGGTGAGAGAGGTAATCCTCCCGGTAGAAGCGGTATCAGATGTTAAGCCTACACTTGATCTCAGGCAAAAAGCAGAGCGAAGACGGGCTGCTTTGCTTCGCTCGCTTTATTTTTAGGGTGATATCAGAAGTACGTGGCCGCCATCCTCCTCGGGGTGGCTCGCCGGGGCTTTCCCGAGTCCCGGGGTCGGTGACAGCATTCGAGCGCAGCACGGGCGGAATCGGGTCTGCCTGGAGCGCGGTTCCCATGCTGCAATGCTGATGCTTGTTTCTCTTTCTCCTAGGGGGAAACATCGGCCGTCCGACGGCGGGGACCGGCAAGAACTGAGCCGCTGCTGGCACGTGCAGTATGGGAACGACGAACTTCATCGCCCCGGCGCCCCGCCTGGCCTGAGACCTGTCACCCCTCCTTCCATCGAGCTCCGAAGCCGCACCGGGTGCTGCGAACTCTAATCCTCTCGGAAGCGGTGGACTGGGACAGGATGTGTGGATGATGATGATGGCAAGAAAGCAAGATGTTCGCATTCCCACCTATAACATTAGCGTGGTGGGCTTATCCGGGACGGAGAAGGAGAAGGGGCAGTGCGGCATTGGGAAATCCTGCCTTTGCAACCGCTTCGTCCGGCCCAGCGCGGATGAGTTTCATCTGGACCACACGTCGGTCCTCAGCACCAGTGACTTTGGGGGAAGGGTCGTCAATAATGACCACTTCCTCTACTGGGGGGAAGTCGTGCGCTCCCTGGAGGACTGCGCCGAATGTAGAATGCATGTTGTGGAGCAGACGGAGTTTATCGACGACCAGACCTTTCAGCCTCACCGCAGCACGGCCCTGCAGCCCTACATCAAGAGGGCTGCCGCGACCAAACTGGCGTCGGCTGAAAAGCTCATGTACTTTTGCACTGATCAGCTTGGGCTGGAGCAGGACTTTGAACAAAAACAAATGCCGGATGGAAAGCTGCTGGTCGATGGCTTTCTTCTTTGCATTGACGTTAGCAGAGGTATGAACAGGAACTTTGATGATCAGCTCAAGTTTGTTTCAAATCTTTACAATCAACTAGCTAAAACAAAAAAGCCCATCGTGGTGGTCCTGACGAAGTGTGATGAAGGAGTGGAGCGGTACATTAGGGATGCACATACTTTTGCCTTAAGCAAAAAGAACCTCCAGGTCGTGGAGACGTCGGCTAGATCCAACGTGAACATTGACTTGGCTTTCAACACCTTAGTGCAGCTAGTCGATAAAAGCCGGGGAAAGACAAAAATCATCCCCTACTTCGAAGCTTTGAAACAGCAAAGTCAACAGATAGCTGCTGCTAAAGACAAGTACGAGTGGCTGGTCAGCCGCATTGTCAAAAACCACAACGAGACGTGGTCGAACGTTAGCCGCAAGATGCAGCCCTCGCCGGAGTACCAGGATTACGTCTACCTGGAAGGAACACAGAAAGCCAAAAAGCTGTTTCTGCAGCATGTCCACCGCCTTAAGCAGGAGCACATAGAGCGCAGGCGGAAGATGTATCTCGCGATGCTTCCTCAGGCGTTCGAAGCCCTCATCCCGGACCTGGACGAGATAGATCACCTGAGCTGCGTAAAAGTGGAGAAGCTCTTGGAGACGAAGCCAGACTTTCTGAAATGGTTTATCGTCCTGGAAGAGACCCCCTGGGATGCCACGAGCCACATCGACAACATGGAGAACGAGCGCATCCCTTTCGATGTGATGGAGACCCAGCCTGCCGAGCAGCTTTACGAAGCTCATTTAGAGAAGCTGAGGAATGAGAGGAAAAGAGCGGAAATGAGAAGAGCTTTCAAAGAAAACCTGGAGACTTCGCCTTTTATAACGCCTGGGAAACCCTGGGAAGAAGCCCGCAGTTTCATTATGAACGAGGATTTTTACATGTGGCTGGAGGAATCAATCTATATGGATATCTACAGCAAGCACCAAAAACAGATCATAGAAAAGGCCAAGGAGGAGTTTCAGGAGCTGCTCTTGGAGTACTCAGAGCTGTTTTACGAACTGGAGCTTGACGCTAAACCCAGCAAGGAGAAAATGGGCGTCATTCAAGATGTCTTAGGAGAAGAGCAAAGGTTCAAAGCTTTGCAGAAGCTGCAGGCCGAGCGGGACGCACTGATTTTGAAGCACATCCATTTTGTGTACCACCCGACAAAGGAAACGTGTCCGAGCTGCCCGGTTTGCATAGACTCCAAAATCGAGCACCTGATCAGTTCCTGCTTCATCAGGCCATCCGAGCGCAACCAGAAGAACTTGCTTTCGGACTCCAACATAGACAGGATTAATCTGGTGATCCTCGGCAAGGACGGGCTGGCGCGCGAGCTGGCGAACGAGATCCGGGCGCTCTGCACCAATGACGACAAGTACGTGATAGAGGGTAAGATGTATGAGCTGTCGCTGAGGCCGATCGAGGGCAACGTCCGGCTGCCCGTGAACTCCTTCCAGACGCCCACGTTCCAGCCCCACGGTTGTCTCTGCCTCTACAACTCCAAGGAGTCGCTCTCCTACGTCGTGGAAAGTATCGAAAAGAGCAGAGAGTCGACCATCGGCAGGAGAGAGAACCACTTGGTTCACCTTCCCCTGACGCTAATGCTCGTCAACAAGAGGGGGGACACCAGCGGCGAGACGCTGCACAGCCTGATACAGCAAGGCCAGCAGATCGCAAGCAAGTTGCAGTGCGTCTTCCTGGACCCCGCGTCCGCTGGCATCGGGTACGGCCGTAACATCAACGAGAAGCAAATCAGCCAGGTTTTGAAGGGGCTGCTGGACTCAAAACGCAACTTAAATCTCGTCAGCTCGACGTCCAGCATCAAAGAGCTGGCGGACATCGACCTCCGGATCGTCATGTGCTTGATGTGCGGCGATCCGTTCAATGTGGACGATCTCCTCGCGCCCATCCTGCAGTCACAGACGTACCGGCCGTCACCGTGCGGCAGCAGCAGCTCCATCCTCCTCGAGCTGTCCGTCGGGCCGCACAAGAGGCGCGTGGAGCTCTCTCTGCTTTCCTACCACTCGTCATTTAGCATCAGGAAAAGCCGCCTTGTCCACGGGTACATCATGTTTTACTCGGCAAAGCGCAAGGCGTCCTTGGCCATGCTCCGTGCCTTTCTTTGTGAAGTGCAGGACATCATCCCCATCCAGGTCGTGGCGCTCACGGGTGGCTCCATCGACATCCTGGACAACGACCTGAGCAGAGAGCAGCTCACCGAGGGAGAGGAGATCGCCCAGGAGATCGATGGCAAGTTCACCACCATACCCTGCAGCCAGCCACAGCATAAGCTTGAGATCTTCCACTCATTTTTTAAAGACGTGGTGGAGAAAAAAAACATAATCGAGGCCACTCACATGTACGACAACGTGGCCGAAGCGTGCAGCACGACGGAAGAGGTGTTCAACTCGCCTCGGGCGGGCTCGCCACTCTGCAACTCCAACCTGCAGGACTCAGAGGAGGACATCGAGCCTCCGACCTACAGCCCCTTCAGGGAGGACACGTCTGTGCCCACCCTGCCCAAAGACCACTCGAAGCTCTCCATGGAGCTGGAGGGGAATGACAGCTTGTCTTTCATTTCCGTCATGAGCACTTTTGAAAGCAAGCTGAACAACAAAGTACCTCCTCCGGTGAAACCAAAGCCCCCCGTGCATTTTGACATTACAAAGAGTGATCTGTCCTATTTTGAGCAAGGGCATCGGGACGGGCAGAGGAAGTCGGTGTCTTCTAGCAGCTGGTTGCCCGCGGATGGCTTCGATCCCTCCGATTATGCCGAGCCGATGGATGCTGTGGTCAAACCGAGAAGCGAAGAGGAGAACATCTACTCTGTGCCCCACGACAGCACCCAGGGCAAGATCATCACCATCCGAAACATTAACAAAACCCAGTCGAACGGCAGTGGCAACGGCTCGGACAGCGAGATGGACACGAGCTCCCTGGAGCGGGGCCGCAAGGTGTCGGTGGTTAGCAAGCCCGTGCTGTATCGGACGCGCTGCACGAGGCTCGGTCGCTTTGCTAGCTACCGAACCAGCTTCAGCGTTGGGAGCGATGACGAGTTGGGGCCGATTCGGAAGAAAGAGGAAGACCAGACTTCCCAAGGGTATAAGGGCGATAACGCCGTTATCCCCTACGAAACGGCTGACGGGGAAGATCCCAGGAGGAGGAACATCTTGCGCAGCTTGAGAAGGACGACGAAGGTAAGTGGTGCTTTCTGCCCTTAGGTCGTGGGGTGGGAGTCGGGATGCGCCCACTGGGGACGGAAACGCCGCTGCTGCGCTCCTGGTGGCCGCTGGAGCGTTACCGTGTGTTTACTGATTTATAAGCAGTAGGCTGAGGGCAGAATCTTTCTTTTTTTTTTTTTTGTTGGCTTTATTGTGCGTGAACTCATTTGCTGCTGACGTGGGCTGTGGGAAGCTGCGGTTCTCTTAACGTTTTGTGTTGCATCCAAACTAACCCAATCCCCCTCATTTCCACCGCGCACATTCGGCTCTAGCGAGTCGATCCTCGCTGCGCGCTGCTGCGAAAGTTCGTTCTGTGCTCAGAATTTATGAGTATCTCTTCTAATGAGTTTTGAGCTACAATTAACCGCAACTTGGATGCACAAAAATGTGTCTCTGTCTGCCTCGTAAATCCTCCGCGCCGCGTATAGGTGCAGTGAAGTCAGCGTTACCCATGTAGCCTCGCGAAGGGAGGCAGAGCATGGGCGAGCCGTCGGGCTGCAGGGGCACCGGTGCACACGCCGCCTCCTGCCCTACACTCCAAACAAATCAGTCGGATACTAAAGTCTCTCCTCCAGACACCTTGTGCTGCCTTGGCTCTCAAACCGGTTGTGACTCTATCAGGGTTCGCTGTCGTGCGTCGGTACGACAGCAGATCTGCTCTTTGGAGGAGGGTGCTTGTCGATGGCGCCGATGCTGCCTGATGGAGTAGCCCTTGGACTCCTTGCTTAACGTTTATGGCTCAAAGCAGCGCCGACGTCGCGCTGTCCAGCCCACCTGCGTCTTGGCCGTGCTGTGCCGTGAGGCTCGGTGCGGCTGGAAAAGCCAAAGCTCGCTCGCGTGGTCCGCAGAAATCAAACCGCGCGGCACTGTGGGATGACGGAAGTCAGAGCCGAGGCCACTGGGATAAGCTGGCTGTATTTCTATCTGCAGCGCTCCTGGATGTCTTTTAAAAGCAATTAAGAAGTGGTTGTGTCAGATAGTAAATTATCTGGGAGCAGCGCGTGCCTGGTTTGCTCAGGGATCCTTTGGTGACAACATAAATTTGGCTCGATTTGACATAATTACATTTTTGCCCGTCTGCCTTAGAACTAAGGCTTTTTCTTGCTTTTTCAGACAGCCGCTGAAAAGTTTCCCTTAATGCAGAAGTAGAAGCTTAATAGTTAGGAAATCAAAGTGCTGCACCCCAGAACTTGGGGGTGCCCGGCCCCGGGGCGAGGCAGAGCGAGAGGCGCGCAGCTAGCCTTCGCACCAGGCACAGCCCGCAGAGCGGCCGCCGGCAGCCGGCGTTTCCTCGACCTGAACTTCGTCATGCGCCAGGAATGCCGTCCCGGAGAGATAAATCCGTCTTCGTTTGGCTCTCCTGGGAGGAAAGCGTAAAATCTCCTTCCAGCAAACGCCAGTGGCTGAGCTCCTCTGCTGCAGGAATTGCAGGTTTAATCAGGTTTTGTATATGGTTTTTAAAAGGTGATTTTAGGGCTCCTTAGGGCTTTTTAAGTAATTTTGAGCCTAGCACAAGCGCGCTGCTCAACCCCGTGTGAAGGTGACCCTGGCACCATCGCATCTGCCCTTTTCGGGCTCTGTTGGCATCAGGGTGGAAAATGTGAGGTTTATCTCCAGAGGAGGCAACGCGGCTTCTTATCGTCCCAGGCTTGTTTTGCAAGCAGAACCCAGGCATTTTCATGACTCTGCAGAAAACTGGTGAATTTTGGCAGACGTCTGGATGGAAACCCAAAATATGGGACAGGAGCGACCCCAAGAGCAGCTTTCTGCTGGAAAAACACTCAGTTTTAGGTCCCACATGCCATGGTTAGCTTAAAGATGCATATTTGCAGCTTTTCAGCCCAAACTCCCCTTTTAATTCCTGTTCCCATGAAGGCTTTGAAAATATTTGCATTGATAGCAGAGGCGAAGTCAGAGGGGGAACCAAGCTAAGTATTTCCTTTCCCCTGGGGGGTTCAGAAGGCAAAATGCCCCAAGGCTGGTATGTATGGAGTCTGTAGCTCCAGGAAAAGCAAAATCTGTGCTCGGCTGTTTCGGACCCAGCAGAGGGAGCAGCGGGAGCTGCCGGCGGTCGTTCTCGGAGCCTGCTGCCGCTGCAGAAACAATTGAGGAAATTAAGAGGCGTTATTAATTTCCATTGGAAATGAAGGGCGAGCAGCTCTCAGATACTCGCCAAACAGGAAAGAGCAAAGTTGCCAGCGAAACGCTTCCAAAGGCGCTGCCTGCCGCGGAGGTGAAGCGGCCGCGCTCGACCGATGCCCCCCTGGGTCTTGGGGCACCCTCTGCCCCCTAAATGCCCTCCCGAGCTGTAATTTAGGTTTCATTCCCCTAGTTTTTGTGACTCTGAAAATAATTGCATATTATTATTATTATTTTTTTTTTCCCAAGTGCTTCTGGAGTTTGAATGTGGCGATCGCGCAGGCGTGGTGTTCTGGGCTGACTCAGCCTGGCTGCTCTGACCAGTGTCAGTGCTGCAGGTTTGCACCATCACCTGCCGGCTGCGGAAGTGTCGGAAAACGGGATTTTATTTTATGTTACTTTTTACAGATTTTTGTCTTTCGCATGCCTTTGGTTCCCTTTTGCTTGGTGGTGCAGGGGTCAGCCTGCACAGCACCATCCAGGGCAGGGGCAGAAGTGCTTTTTTGGAACAAGTGCTGGCATTTTGGCTAACACGGACAAATCCTGCGAGACACGAGGGAGGCAGTCGCAGCGCTTTAGCCACATACCCCAACAAGGTGTTTCAAACCTCCCCAAAATCCCTATATATAGCCGTAAACTCCTCATAAGGCAACCGATGGTCAATAGCCCCACGCACGACATGTGCTGTCAGGAGAGCCAGCAGCAAAATTGCACCTAAAACCATGGAATTTGACACAAAAGTCCAAATTCAGCAGATATTTGAGGTCCTTGGATATTTGAGCGCCTTCGGTCCCTGCTCCGTGGCCAGTGAGCGGATGCTGCAGCTACTAAGTCAGTTCCCTCCAGTCTATTTTTTTTCGTCTTCCCTTGATGACTCACTTGATAATTAAATTTATCATCGGGCAGATTTCCTCTTTCCTTTTCCCCCCTCTCCTTCAGGTCTGAATTTTGCCCCGCGTTTCTGACCTAGCTCGAAGCGCCATGTCGTGCCGCAGAGCGAGGTGCGCGTTGCGGAGGCACTGCAGCGACGAAGCTTTCCTGGCTCGAGAGGTTTGGCGACAGCAAAGCCGTGCTTGGCGTTCGAATTGCCCCCACCAGCGACTGCAGTTTAACCAATTCTTGCAGTTTGGTGGCACTTTACGAAGCTAGCCGCCGGCCCTCTTCTGTTTGGCTGTTTGCTTCTCCGAGCGGAAAAGTCCTTCACTATGGAAGTTTTCTGCAGGAAACCCAAACCTCGCGGGGCTTGGTGGCAAGGGGGGATGCTTTGATCTTCACTTTGCCAATGGGATGAAGTGCAGAAACGCCACCAAATAGCCAAAATAGGAGATTTTGTTGTTTTGTTTTTTTTTTCCATCCAGCTATGGGCACAAATACCCCACCTGGTGGTGGTGATCCCGGGGGTGATTTCTCCCCGAATCCCAGCTCTTGTTTTCCACTCTAAAACATCATGGCGTGTCCCTTGCCGGGCACCTGCACCTCTGCGGTGGATACACACCAAAATCATGGCTTTTATTAATCTGTTTCTAACAAATTCTTGCTGTTTTCTAGGTTGGCACATGCATGATGGCCGGTACCGCTGCGCTTGGGCTGACACAGTGCCAGGGTTTCTTTCGGGGCTCAGTCAGCTCGCTGGGCTTTTACTTGCTTATTCCCAGGCGCTTTCCTTGCAGCATCCCAACACCCTGAACCCTGAAGCCTCTCTTCCCTTTGGAGCCTAGTTTTGGGTCACAAGAGCAGCATTTTGGGACCTGATTTGGGTCTGATGATACATTCCCTGTGTTTGGGGCTAGTTCTGAGCCTTATTAAATGGGGAAAAAATCAAAGAAGAAAATAGCTGGCAAAAGAGGGAGGAAAAGCCCCAAAACATCCCCATAGTCCCCTGGTGGACCTGGGCATTTATTCCTCGAAAGCCGATTGCAAACTTTGGAAAGGTCCCTGCAGGATTTTTTATTGCGTGCAGATATTTTACCCTTCCGCCACTGGTTCTGGGGGAAAATGAGGTATTTCGCTGCATTGCTGGCGCGTCAGGGAGTTTGTGGGATTTCTGCGGGCGTTGGTTTTTAACGGCTTTACGTTCCTCGCTTCAAACGTTTGGTAATGCCACAGCGGTGGTTTGCACGGCATGTCCTGCAAGTACCTGTGCTTAACTTGGATAAATGGTAATAGCAATCCACTCAAGTAAACATCTTGTTCGTCGTATAATAATAATTCACTTGGATAAATAATAACGACGATTCGCCATGATAATTAATAGTTTGCTTGATTGAACGTTATCCCAGTTCTCCCAGCAGGACACCTCTTTCTCTTTCCTTGAGAAGCTGCTTTGGGCCATAGCAGCAGGTTTTGCATTTCCTGGGCTGAGATTTACTGTGTGTAAATAAATGGGTGGTTTTTGGTGTTTGCCTTAACCCTGCTCTCCCCTCTCTCCTGCAGAAACCAAAGCCCAAGCCTCGGCCATCCATCACGAAGACGATGTGGGAAAGCAACTATTTTGGGGTGCCTTTGACCAATGTAGTAACTCCGGAGAAACCCATTCCTATCTTTATCGAGAGGTGCATCGAGTACATCGAAGCAACAGGTAAGAGCGTCCCATGGAGCCTTGTGCTGGGCTCTTGGGGGAGGTTGCTCCTTGCGCTCTCAACACGCAGGAGCATGTTGGCGGCACGTTCATCTGCACTGAAGCTCAGGTTGCTTCTTGCTCTGGAGGGATTTCACACTAAGGAAGCGGGATAGGTGGCACATCGTTCGCATGCTTGTGGCAGGTGACTTCAGAGTTCGATGTCTGTTAAATTTTCTACATATTTTAAAAAAGCTGCCTAATTACACGCCATAGCCACGGATGAGGGGGCTCATGTTCTCCAACGCAGCTTCTCTTATGGCTTGGTGGCTTCTTGCTACTTCAAGCAGCAGAGGATGAGGAGACCAAGCGTTCCCCGGATCATTTCTTGCTGCCTGACAAATGCATCGGTGCTCACGTGGCGCCTGGAGGATGCGACGCACACCGCACGTGGCGTGGCAAGCTGTCCGTTTGTCCCCCCACGCGCCTTTCCCTTAGCGCTTTGCTGGTGGCACGCAGCTTCCGGCTGTATTTGGTTGATTTCAGCCTCAAGCCGCTACTTGCCGTCTTGGCTGTAGGAATTAAGAAGGACTTTTCACTTGGTGGCAGACAACAAGCACTCAACGTTACAGGAGAAAGAACTGGCTTTTGAACTGAAGCAACTTGACGGCATTGCTTTTAAGAAGAGTAAATACAATTCTCTCCAAAGCGGATCAAATGCTCCTTTTTTCAAAGAGCATACCTGCTGTGCAGGGCGGGCTTTTACTGAAATACGTTCCTTGCTTCAGCAGGCTGAAGACAAATAAAATCCAGAACGGAGTGAGGGGTTCAGCTCCCTGATACATGCCAGGGCTTTGAACGCCGATCCGCGTTTCCCACCAGACTCGTGGTGGAGCAGAAGTGTTCTTTTCTTGTGACCTCAGACCTGAAGGATAACATGAAGTACGAACGAGAGGCTCATCTTAATCGGGGCTCCGACAGCTGATGCCCAGCACTGAAATCAGCTCCAGGGTGAAGCTGCTGAGCACTGAAGTCTTCTTTCTGCTGGTGCTGTGAGTGTGTGAGAGTGGAGCTGCAGGGTTTGAGCACAGCTTTGAGTCCTCTCTTCCCAAATCTGTCTGCATTTCTTATAAAAATGGCCTGGTTTCAGCATGGTTTCACGAGCGTGTTGCAGGGAGGACGATCAAGCAGCTTCATGGTGTAACGTCCCTTCTTCCCCTTTCCACTTTAAGTCTCAAGGCTGGAAGGTGAGCTGCGGCCAACGGCCAAGGATTTCCAGCACAGAGCTTCAGAAGTGCCTGGGAGGTTTTAAATCGGTCACTGAGCAGTGTGCTGCTTTCACACCGACGGGCAGCTCAGCTCCACCACATCGCTCTCGCTCAACAGAACAGGGGGAGAAAATACGGTGGAAAAATGCACACGGGTTGAGGTGAGGATGGGGAGATCACTCACCAGTTACCGTGCTGGTAAAACGTATTCAGCATAGGGAGATTAATGTAATTTATTGCTCATTACTAGCAGATTAGAGCAGTGAGAATTGAAAGCAAACTAAAAACACCTTCCCCTCATCCACCCTCTTCTACCTCCTCCCCCCGAGCGGCACAGGGGAACGGGGAATGGGGGCTGCGCTCAGCCCGTGTCGCTTCGTCTCCACTGCTCCTGCATGGTCGCTCTCTGCTCCCCTGCTCCAGTGTGGGGTCCCTCCCACGGGATGCCGTCCTTCCCGAACGGGTCCTGCGTGGGCTTCCCACCGGCTGCAGCTCTTCAAGAGCTGCTCCCATATGGGTCCGTACCACGGGGTCCGTCCTTCAGGAGCAAACTGCTCCAGCAGGGGTCCCCCACGGGTGGCAGCTCCCACCAGATCACCTGCTCCTGCGTGGGCTCCTCTCCACGGGCTGCACACGGAGATCTGCTCTGCCGTGGTACCCCACAGGCTGCCGGGGGACAGCCTGCTCTGGCGCCTGCAGCCCCCCAAACCTTGCCACATAAGACCACTACAAACAGCCCAGGCTGGCAGGGACCTCAAAGCTCATCAGATCCAACCTTTCCCAGAACAGGGAGCCTGGGTGAGTGTTGAAAGTTGCATCTTGCAGTGATGGGGGCTCCAGCGCGGCCCCGTGAGGTTGCTCCAGCCATTGGGCGTTCTCACTGCAAACGATTTCTTTCTTGCATCGAGATGAAACCTCTCCCGGCACATCCTGCGCCCATTGCCCTTCATCTTCTCTCCTCATCTTCTCCTCCTTGTCAAGGAGCCTACATCCTCTCCGTAGCCACCACTTCAGTGCTGAGGTTCCCCCGAGCCTTCTCCAGGGTGAAAAGACCCAATTCCTTCAGATTTCCTCATGGGGCAGGTTCTCCTTTGGACGCTCTCCAGCCTCTCCGCGTCTTTTTTGCGCTGCAGGCACCAGAACTGGACGCAGCACTCCCGGTGCAGCCTGACAAGCGCTGAGACGGGATGATCATGTCTCCATCGCTGCGGGCAATGTTAAACTTCATGCATTTCTTGCTTGCCCACTCTTGGAGCATCCTCTGCTTGTAGGAGGCGATCAGGTTGGCCAGGCATGATTCCTTTGGGTAAACCTGCTTTGGCTTTCGCCTGCTTCATTTGCTTTCTAATCGTTTCTAGGAGGACTCGTTCCGTTGCTTTCCCGGGGCTGGCAGTAAGACTAACGGGCCTGTCATTTCCTCTTTCGGGCCCCTCTTGTAGGTGTGAATCACTTTAAACCCTTCTTTTTGACCCAGAAATCTGCTCCGGGAGCACTACAGCAACACCTGCAAGAGTGGGCTTCAATAAATCCCTGTCTTCTGCACTTGAATTTCCATGTCAGCTCTCCCCGTGGTCACATACTCCTGCTGGGTACGGCTGAGCAAGCAGGCACGCGTACTTTCACCAGTAGCACTTGTTTTTTGCTGTTAACACTGGAATGGCGGCGGTTGGAAGAGCATGCACGTCTGCTCTCGCCCATGGTTAAAGGGCTCCTGTAGCAGCTGGGACGGAAAGCAAGGAAACCTCCTCAAATCTGTGTTCTCCAAAAGGCTCTTCCGCTCTGGGGCTCCACGAACGGCGGGAGGTTGGAAGTCCCAACCTGCAGATTTGACGTGATGACGGCCAGCGCCTGTTCCCACCTGTGTTTGCTCAGTGTTAGTGGATGGGGTTGGGAGCCTTCAGATGGAAGAAAAAAAAACACCCAGGAAATCTCCTCTGGTTAATTCCAGAGATGGTGGCGTTGGCAGGACTTTGACACAAGCTTCCTGTAGCTCCTCGTTTTCAAAGAGCAAGGCAGCGCCTTTCGCTTCTGATACCCGTTCAGAGGGAACAACATCCCAGCCTGTTCCCTCGCCTCTCAGTGCTTTCCTTTTCCTTTAACGCTCTGCTTCAGCCCCAGGGATTTGTGCTGTAGGAATTGCCACTTGATTTAGTATTTCAGCAGTTCCTAAACATCGCACGTGATGACCGAAGTAGCCTTTTGCTGCGTTCGGCGCTGCCCTATCGGATCCTCACAGAGAAGCTGCTGAGGTCTGGGCTGGATGAGCAGGCAGTGAGGTGGATGGAAAACGGGCTGAGCGGCCAGGCCCAGAGGGCGATGGGCATGGTGCGAAGTCTTTCTGGCGGCCAGTGAAGAGAGGAGTGCCCTGCTGTATGGAGGTGATCTGCCCCTCTGCTCAGCACTGGTGAGGCCGCACCTGGGGCACGGGGTCCAGTTCTGGGCCCCCCAGTGCCAGGGAGACGTGGACACGCTGGGGAGAGTCCAGCAGAGGGCCGTGAAGGCGGTGATGGGGCTGGAGCCCCGCTCCCGGGATGCCTGGAAAGAGGAGGCTCCGGGGGATCTCTCCGTGTCCATAAACACCTGCGGGGAGGCGCGGTGGGGACGGATCCAGGCTCGTTTCAGCGGTGCCTGGTGCCAGGACAAGAGGCTGTGGGCGCGAACTGGAGCACGGGAGGTTCTGTTTAGNCTGGGCACCAGCTCCGGGTGGCCCTGCTGGAGCAGGGGCCGGACCGGACGCGCCCAGTGGTGCCCCCAGCCTCAACCAGTCTGATTCCGTGTGGTTTAAGCAGGGCTGGCATGCAAGCAAACTGGTCAGTGCGGCATCGGTGCAGCTTTACCTGTTACACAGATCGGTGCTTGTCTGGAAAACCGCCCAAACTTGCATAAACCGCCCCTTTGTAAAGGTTTCTGGCAGTGCCAAAGAGGCACTGACATCCAAACTGTCCCCAGCAGTGCTCCATCTCCGTCCTCCTCCTCCTCCTCGCTGCAGGGCTCCCGTTAACGCCAGCCCCTCGGGGCGCTTCGTTAGCACTGGGTCGGCCTGTCCGTACCCTCCAGCCTCGCTCAGTTAACGAGTTGCGCTCCGCAAGGTGAAGGCTTTGTGTCACAGCGTTGTTCCTCCAAGAACGGGCAAATTCCCCCAAAACCCTCTCCAGCTTCTGGGTTTATTTTTCTTCAGTTCATCGCTCTAGCAGCTGAGGGTGGGAAGCTCTGCCTCTCCTCCTCCTCCTCCGCTGGAAATTCAGCGCCAGCTGTAAAAGTCGAGCCCCAGCACATCCCGACATTGGCCGATGTTCCCAAATCCCTGCTCCCGCGTTGGTGGGCGCCTCTTGCCTGTAATAGCCGGTGAAACAAAAAGCGCACTGGAACCGGGCGGAGGAAGTTCCCTGTGAGGTTTGGCGCTTTAATTATTGCACAGTTTGGGAAAATAGCTCCACACAGCTGCCGCAGTGGTTCGGTGCAAACCCGGGCTGACGCACCGGTACTTCAGGTGTTCCAGGAATGGGGGAATGAGGATTTGTCCTGGTGCTGCAGACATCGGTGATGGTTACGTCCCCGGCAAGGCGATTCCAGCGCTTCAGCCGGCCAAACTCGCCACAGCGGCTTCGTGCTGGGCAGCTGGTGTAAAAATAGGATTTCAGAAGATAAACACGGAAGCGGAGTGCAGGAAATAATCAAGTCAGCTTTTAAACAGTGGTGTTGCCCCGCCACTCCTTCCAGCACCAGCAGCGAATTCGCCACTTGCTCCGGGAGCTGCTGTCATTTTGCAGGGCAAAATGGATCGGGGACAGTGCTGGAGCTGTCACAGACCCAAAGCAGCAAAGAAAATGCCCAAAATGCAGGTGACCTCGCGTCGGGGATGCCGTGCCAGGGGTTTTTACCCATCAGCGGCGAATCTGCCTTGGACGGATGCAAGCAAAGGGGCTGCAAAGGCTGGTCTTGGGGTGAAAGATGGGGATTTTGGCTCGCTTGGCTGACGACGAGCTTATTTTGAATTCAAGCAAGACAAACGGTGGCAGCTGCTGCTGGTTTTTTTCAGCACACCCAAACACTGAGTCTTTTGTGTCCAGCCTGGGGTTCGCCGGTCCTCGAGGCTGGTCCATTAACCTCGTTTTCCTTCCCTGAGGAGGCAAATTGCTTTCTACGACAATGAGGACGTCCAGTCCGTCTTTTTAGCAATTAAAAGCTTTTAAGCGGTGCATGAGCAGCACCTCGAATAAACCCCCTGCGTCCCAGCATTGCCTCCTGGCTGGGCCCCTTGTCCACAGGCGATGGGGGAAGCGTCTTCCACAATCACTCGTGCGTTTTCTAAGGTGGTATTCAGCAAAATCACCACTCAGGTTGGGCTTTTAGCTTGTGTTCCGCTGTGTTTGTACAAAGCGCCGACGGGTTCAGGGAGGACCCGTGGGTTGCAGGCGTTGGCACAGCCCTGAGCAAATCTTGTGCCTGCTGCAAAACAGCAGCTGCCGGTCGTGTAAATTAATGCACGTGTAAAAGATGCATGGAAAAGAGGTGTTGGAAACCAGCTAGGCGAGGTGGAGCACGATGAAAGAGGGTGAAGTCTTTGTGCCGGGAGGATTTGTGCTGGGGCTGTCCCCGGAGCATGATCTGGGCTGTTTGTCCCCAAAGTTGCCCGTTTCTGCTTGCTGTTCTCGCACTGACTTTCTCTCTTTTTGCTCCCCAGGGCTGAGCACTGAAGGCATCTATCGTGTGAGCGGCAACAAGTCCGAGATGGAGAGCCTGCAGCGGCAGTTTGACCAGGGTAATGTCTGCGCCCTGAACCGGGAGGGCACCCGCGCCCCACTTCCACCCTGCAGAGTTCACCACCTGCCCCGCACCGTCCCCGCACGCCGGTGATTTGGACGTGTCGGGGGCTGGCTCCAAGCAAAGTAAAAGTGGGAGCAGTTAGAAGAACGTGCTTTGAACAGTGGTGCTTTGAAAAACCCCGGCTCCCTCCTTCCCCACTTACGGCAGTGCTGATGAGCCCGCAGTGAAGGGAGTGTTTTTGGGAAGGATGTAAACCTGTTTTAACGTGCCTGGACCACAGCCGTACTTAACCACACGGTGGTTTTTGTAACCCGGATAAGCCTGATAGGTCCGACCAGGGGGTGCCTGCAGATCTTGGCATTTGAAGCACTGCCCCGTTATGTTCAAATAACCGGGGCTGGGCATCAGGAGTTTCCATACCCCACGTTTTTCTGGGTATTGCTTCCCAGAAGAATGTTTTACCATTTTCCCTGTGTGCTCCCATTTCTCCTTCGGCACCCAGTGGCTCAGCTGTGGGGAATCAGAGTCCCTCTGTGTGAGACTGTGCCACGTCATGAAGGAAGTCTGCTCTGACATGAAGAGGTTCATTATTTATTAAATGAACAAAACCAGTGGAAATTTGAGCTATCGTGAGGTCAGTGCAGGCTGCAGGGCTCGGGTCAGTTCCTCTGCAGGGGAAGATTAGGGTTTTAAGTGATGTAAAGCAACAAAATTCCATCTCATGGCATTCCTTGAATAAAAAACGGCATCCCTTCGGATCACGCTGCCTGTCCTAAACTGCATCAAGGAACCGAAACGGTGTTCATCTGCTTGGCTTCTCTCAGCATCGGCCGCTTCCCACAGGGACCCAGCAGGCAGGAGGCTTACCAAAACATTTCCAAATTGGCAAACGTTTCCAATTTCTAAAGGAAAAAGTTGGGTGCATAGGAGCATCAATAATACGCTGGGGTCCAAAAGCAGGAGGGAGGACGATGGGTTTGGGTACGGCCGCTTCCCCCAGCAGATCCTCACCTGTGAGCACCGCGTTTTGTGTCCTTCTCTGGTCCTGCACTGCCGCTCTCGGGGTGTAACTGTGAAACCCTTTCCTTGCAGATCACAGCCTGGACCTGGCAGAGAAGGATTTCACCGTGAACACAGTGGCCGGGGCCATGAAGAGTTTCTTCTCCGAGCTGCCCGACCCCCTGGTCCCATACAACATGCAGATTGAGCTGGTGGAGGCCCACAGTGAGTAGCGCGGGGGCTGGATGCCACCATTCGTCCTTCCAGCACGGCAGCATCCCGATTCCCCGCTGAGCATCGTCAGAGGGATGTTTTGTGCTCCAAAACGTGCCGGTGCGGTGCTTGGCCTTCGCTGCCATTGCACCCTGGCACCCGCCATCCCGCCAACCGCAGCTGGAGACGCGGGGGATTGCGGCATCGCGTCCCCGGTGCCAGCCAGCACCATCTGCCCACGGGTTTTCATAAAATCTGGCAAAAAACAAGCCACGAGGCACGGCTGGCGGCAGTGCGGGGGGAAAACTCGCTGAGCGTCTGCACAGCAGAGGAGCCTTCGGGGTGGCTGCGCCCCGGCTCCACGGTGCCAGCGGCATCATTTGGATTTTTAATTACTGCCTTTTGGCATGATAATGACTTTATCAGTGTACCTCGCAGCACTAATGAATGGTTCATTAGTGTTGCTCGTTACTACGTCTAATGCCTGCTGATGCTTTTCGAGCCAAATCCCCTCCTTTAGAAGGGGTCTCGGGGGGTGAGCGTGCAGCATGGGCAGCCCTCGCTGGCTGCAACCTCCTTGTCCTTTCCCGTTTTCCCTTCCTGCATCCTTTGTCTCTCTCGGCAGAAATCAACGACCGGGATCAGAAACTCCACGCTCTGAAGGAGGTGCTGAGGAAGTTTCCTAAGGAGAACTACGAGGTCTTCAAATACGTCATCGGGCACTTGAACAAGTACGTAACAGGGTTCCTCGCCGCGCCGGGAAGCACGGAGGGCTCAGCGCTCTGCCCCGGGTCGTGTTGAGCGTTGCTGTGCCGAGCCAGGTGCCACTCGCGACGGTGGCGGGAATGTCCCCACGGCCACCACCGTCAATGGGCTTGTCCCCTCTCACAGGGTCAGCCACAACCAACGGGTGAACCTGATGACGAGCGAGAACCTCTCCATCTGCTTCTGGCCTACGCTGATGAGACCCGACTTCAGCACGATGGACGCCCTGACGGCCACCCGCACCTACCAGACAATCATCGAACTCTTCATCCAGCAGTGCCCCTTCTTTTTCTACAACCGCCCCATCCT
>VXAL01015167.1:968-11316 GCA_013399475.1 Chauna torquata
TCATAAAATGCATTTAAAAAAGCATCAGTGAGCAGACGAGGACAAACACTTGCAATTAAAGTTTTGGATGGAGATGAAAATATTGTTATACGGTAGGAAATAGTGGCCTCTGTGGTCTTGTCTGATTATATCGTTTGGCCATTAAGGTGATTATCCATCTGTGAAAATGGTGAGTCACTTACCTTAAATTAGAAATACATTTAGTATTTACATGAATTCCTTTGTAAACTGTTTTTATCCTCATAGCAACTACTGGATGGAACCACAGCTTTGTTTTGTTTCTGTGTTGTTTTTTTTTTGTTTGTTTGTTTTTTGCTCATTGATTAAACTCTTTCGTAACAACACTCTGTTACATAGCATTTAGGATCTCAAGCAGGACTGTGAACACCAGCTGGTTACTGAAAGTCAGCTTCCTTCAAAAGGGACTGCCCTTCTAATCACTGATGGTATGCACACTAGGTCTCTGACTTCTGTCTCTATACTACAGCTGTATAGAGCTTAGGCATATCTGATGACACAATGCCTTCATGTTCACGAACTCTGTATTGTGCTTTGCACTAAAGGCTAAGCAGTAAGGACTGTATAAATGGACAGAAAGTGTTGTCATCCTTCAGTTTTCTGGAAATATGTCTGCAATTTCAGCAGAAATTTTTGAGTGGATCAAAGCAATGACCGAGAGCAAAAAGAAGATGAACTAACATAACTAAATTAGGAAACGAAGGACAAAAATAGCAAGGCAAAATGCAGAAAACATTCTTAAGTAGTACAATAAATTCACAACATTTCTAAAATGCTGTGGACTACATGATTAAAAATATATTTTGACTTGCAACAGCCACAGCAATAATAGACAATTAGCTAGTTATGTAGTCACATTTTATCTTTTGAAGCCCGTAAAAGATGGGGAAAATTCAAATACTTATATTTCATATCACATTTATTCATAAATTACAGATAAAGAAATGGAAAAGAAGTTCAGTAAGGTACTAGAAATGGTGCCCCACATCAGGCAGGATCTGTTATGGCTTAAGCTGATTTTAATGCCCAGCTGGAAACAAGCTTTGATGTGTAAGAAAAGTTCACGGGTTGACCAAAAACTGTAAGGAAAATGACTAGTGAAGGCAAGATCAGTGCCAGCATTTTTATGCTCAACGTGGCCCTAACAAAATGTGAACTTCTTGCCACTCTGATATGAAATATCTAGCATATTACTTGATCATATTGCAGAAGCAAAAAGCCATTTTCCCCGGTGTGCGGAGAGAAAAGCAAAACACCAAAGATGAAGCCTAAGCTAGGTATCATCGCTAGATACAAAGTCTTGTAACAGTTTCAAAAAATAAAATTTTAATAATTTAACTGAGTAAAAGGCAAAAGGCCAAAAGGCCAGCTCTGCTCAAGTAATACATTTGACTAAACAACAATTTGTAAAAATTACAGCCTTGTTTGGAGCACCTGTTTATGAAGCATATGTAAATGATTTAAAGAAGGAAATAAAAAATTTCCAGTGACACATTTTAAGCAAAAACAAAAGTAAATTATGAGAAATATTTAAAAAAAAATTACACTAAGATAAAAAAAACTGAGGTCAGTAAAATATCACTATCTTGTTGTAATCCTTTTTGTTGTAATTTTCTAAATAAATAGTAAATGCTTTGGTGAAAAAAATATAAAAATGTAGGCTTTTAATCTGTTCAATTATAGATAATATTAACAATTTTATTGCTGTTTTATTGCCTCTCTCTATAGTTTATAGCTTCTTGAACTTTTCCAGTAGTTCTGGAAAATGTGACAAAACTGCTGCTTATTTGTGTTCTGCTCAAAAGGAAAATGTTTCATATGAAATCAGGCTCTGTTAAGATATACAACATACCCATAAGTAACCTTCCGAACTCTCTCAAGTCAGATAATGACGCAATTTCCATATATTCTGTCAGAAGACCAAAAACTATCGCTACACCTATATTTTTTATCTAAAAGTTAGATGTATACATACCTTGTATTTGCCATTGCTGTATTTTCTATTCAAATTTGATATATGAACTGAAGGGCTGAAAACAGAATATTCAACGCATTTTTTTTTCCAGAAAAAAAATCGGTTAAAAAAAATCTCAAAAATAAACANTGGTGCTAGCAGTTACTTTCTACTATCTGCCACATTGCTGTGAACGATTACATTGGAAACAGACCAGGAAAAAATATCAAAAACAGCATCCTAAGAAACATGCAGTTATCTTCCATACTGAGGTTTTGTTACAGTACACTTTCACGTGCTACATCATGCTTTTGTTTATCTAGCTTTTATGCTAAATGCTAAGTGAACATGAATATTTCTATAAATTCGCAAGGCAGGTAAAGGATAAGTAAGAAAATGTACATTGGCTGCTAAAAATCCACAAGAAAAGGGTAAGCATATGGTAGCAAAGCAGTATGCGGTTTCAAAAAGAGTATTTCAGGCAGAAGAAATCACTTATGCTAGGAGGTTAAGGAAGTGACTATACTTATGTTAGAACTGTGGAAACATTAAATATGAATGAAATGCAGAAATAGCTTAAGGAAAGGTAGTAACAGGCTAGAAGCAAAGGATGCGACAGAAAAGAGCTCTGGGAATTAATAACAACAGTAACAGAAGAGACCAAGAGAGCAGCATCTAGGATTTGTAAATGAGCTCTGCCAAAAGAGAAAGGGAATGTTCAATGGACTGGAACCAGTGAGGGACAAAGATAGTACAGAAAAGTTTGGAAAAAGAATAAGGTATTCTAGAACCAAAGTATCTGTACCAGCTATACCCTAGATTACGAACTTCAGAGAATCAAGAACAGAGACAGAAAATGGAGAACGGAAAGAACTGACTGACTCAGAGGAAATGGAAAGAAGAAAAAGGACTGAAAACAGACCATTATACAAATATTTACTATTGAGTAACTTCTCTGTGGCAAAGAAAGCATGTGGATACCTGAGAAGAAGTATGCATTTACAAACGATTGGTTTTATCACACAGAAGTTAAAAGGACAATAATACTGACAAAAATTGCTCTGCATTCTGCTGGACAGTGCAAACACAGAAGCAAGCTGTGTGCTGAAAGAAGTGGGATAAAAATTCCAGAGGATAAAAATTATGGACCATGTCCTGTGCTTAATTCAAGACTGAAAAGGTGATATTGAGCCACCAGCTGGAAGTCCCAGCTTGGTCTGTTGAGGAATTCTTAGCAGCCTCAGGGCGTTTCTGTCTTATATTGGCCCCCCACTGGTCACTACACCAATGAAAAGAATGAGCTACAAAAAACCATTCTGGCAATGTCCCTCCTACTTAATGAGGAAGAAGCCCATAATGGTCATATATTAAGTGCCATTGTTTTTTAAAAGACTAACACAATGAACTGTATAGCTAATGCACAGAGAGATTTCAGCATACCTTATCTTATATCGTGGAGCCCTTACATGATAATTAGGCCATTTCTTATATACAAAATAGCATATCTGTCATCATTTTTCTTCAAGGTGGAAATTTTTGCCTTTACAATCTTATATTTAGGCCTTGTTTTGCATTTTAGAGCGGTTACTATCATAAACTATCTTAAAATGTGTAATAGTGTATTTAATCTCAACCGCAATGAAACCAGAAAGCCAAATAAAATGCATAAAGTAAGTAATTGAAAAGGACTTGTTTTCCTAATGTAAAACAAGCTGAGTGAGTTTAAATAGTCTAAATAGTCATTACAGTCTGACTGTGATGTGTTCTTTCCTCCGCACTTGCTGCAGCATTTCTTGTATTATTATAATGGTTTCTAGAGCAATAAATTACAGACACAGAACCAACTGCTGAAAAGTGTAGGCGGCTCACACAGCATGATGCAAATCACACTGTTGGATACTGTTTCTTTGTAACAACAATTCCATTAAAGTCCACGTGATTCTGCCCACCATAACACAATTTCACTACACAGCACAGCATCTGATGCAGCAATGGAACATGGAAGTTTCCATTGCTAAGGCAAAGAGCCAGCGTTCTGCAAGCAGATATTTTGCTGCTTGAATTCTGTGTGCACACGCAGTCTTCTAGTAATTATGCACATATATTAAGTAAGCAACTACATGGTCGAACTCAGTTGCCAAAAGGCTTGGCCATCTGACAGCTGTTCAGCAGATTATGGTAAGCCGTTGATTTCTCAGCCTGATTCCTAAAGAAGTGGTGAAAACATCACAACCCCCCTCAGAATGAGCACCATTTAACAACCTGAAGACATAGTCTGGGTCATTTGATGAGGGAAAGAATAACAGTAAACTATCTTCTAAACCAAATTTCAGTAAATTATGAGAAACAACTGATACCAAACAGCTACTCTGACTATTCCAGCAACCCAGGTGTTAGTATCTGTTGGTTACTCTTTGCTAAGTACATTTAAATGCTCAGCAAAAATATCTTTTTTCGAATGCCATTTTACTTAAAAATGTGCTAATAAAAAGGGATTTTGAATCACATTTTATACCACTAAAAGTTAGTATCAGTAGGATTCATATGACATAGAATTAGAGATGTGACAAAAATGAATGATGAATACCATGTAAAATTTGGCAGCTACATACTAATTTGGTAAAAAAGCCAAACTGACTTCACAAGTTCATCTGGAAAAGATTTCTCTTTGAGAACATATGGCTTGCAACTGTCCATAAAACTTTTATTTTGCACTACAGAAGATGATATTTATAACATGCATCGTGTGTACATTTAAATAGGAGAACCAGATGTAACAACCTACGTCTCAGGATGTGGGAGAAGTCACAGGAATCCTTGCCTCAGGACCAGCAGGTAGAGAAATGGAAGAGGGATATTTGCTACCCATGCTGCAGTGATATTTGACACTCAATTGCATCTAGCATAGTGTAGAGGTAGTTTTCTGAGGAGATAACCAGAACTCTGGAAAACAATTCTCACACTTCTTTCTGTGGAAACTCATTCTCCTCCCATCCTCCCGAAATCACTTGACATTATTATGTACTTCTGCATTTGGCTTCAGGGGTGGTGGTGCTGGTTATATATTAACCCCTGGGCATTCTACATAGGGGCCCTACGTTCACAAAGATTACTGGGCATTTCTGATTATCATCTTTTCTGATTTGATTCATCTAGCACTGATTCATCAATTCAGTTTCAATTCAAGGAAAATGTAGTTGAAAATGTTGCCTTGTGGCATAAGTAAATCTTGTTCTTTTCCTTCTGGTTTACTGACAATTTGCATGATTTTACAATAATAATGCTGCTTCTATTAACCACTGAAGTGCATTATCACAGCAACTCCATAGTTCTGTAGCAGAAGTATCTTCCACAGCACGCACTTACAAATAGTTCATCAGCATGCTGGGTAGGAAAGGGGAGGGGAAAGATGGGGAGGGAAGACAAGGCAAGGCAAGGCAGGGTAAGGCAGAAAGAACATGGTATTTTAAAAAGAGAACTAGGACAAAAGATATAAAAATGGATATTCTGGGAAAGATTATTTGCTGAGCCTTCCACATGTATTTTCAGTCATTCAGCAGATACTCCGGTCTCTCTCTTTTTCTAAGTGCTAATTTTATCAAGTGTAACTTCCTCTTAGGTTGTCATACTTACTAATCTTGTCATAACCAGCACCAATTTTTTAGTGGCAACACCTTAAAGATACAAACTTCTCATAGCAATGTTTAGTGCATCTTCATTTTGCTCCTGCTTACTGGAAATCCTGTATTACCTTCAGAGGATTATGTTTTACCAGAGTGGAGGTACTTGCAAGAACTGGGAAGAATGAAAATGTCAGGATTATTTTCTGTGTCACATTGATCATAGGTTGTGAGGTATTAGACTCTGCTTCGATTTTTGCTGCTTATTGTTTGGTTTAGTTAACAATTATTATTCAGGTTACCTTCCCTTAAAAACTTTTGTCTTTGTTTTATCAATATAATTTAAAAATAACACTCAAAATGACAAGGTTTATTAAAGGTTATGAGAGAAAATATGAAAAAAAACCACCTTCATTTGTGGCTAAGGAACACAGATATGATTAAATGTGATCTGTGCATTTCGCCATTTCTGATCCTGCTGTGGATCTCCTGGTACAATTTATGGCAGGTTGCAGATTACTCGGTTTATGCTGGTTATGCTGGTTGCTAACACTAATAAAAGGACAGTGTATCATCCATGAAACAGAAGGATGTAAGGAATCTTTCTTGTAATTCCAGACTTTGCCAGGCTCAAGGAAAGCGTTAAAAATATTTTAAGACTTTCAATTAGACATTGATTTATCTGGGGGGTGGGTGAGGTGTGGAAGGGGAGGCACTTTCCATCGCAGTGCGAGTGGTGCACATGCTTTGTCACACAACAGGATACCTGTAGAGACTCCTACAGACTGAAGCTGCTTACAACCAGACGCTGTCTGCTGACAAAAGAAGCAAAGTAGCCACTCTTTTGAGTCAGCTATTTTGGTCTCATAGTCATAACCAACAAGTGATGAGGCATTAGCCCCACACTTGAGAATTTATCACTGTACTGTTTCAATGTGTTACAATTCTAATAATTTCAAAATGAAAAAGAAATAGAAAATAAATATTTACAAAAACATTTAATTAATTTGAAAATGGCAAAACAGCAAATAAAATCAAAGATAAATATCTATCTTTTATTATGGGTATATTCCCCAGATATTTTTCTTATCATTTCTTGATTTGGATAACACAAAAATGTCAGCTATCATCAAATTCTGTATTTAAAATTTGATCTTTCATAAACAAGAAAGAAGAAGGTAACAAAAAATTAGAAGGAGAATCACAAATAAAACTTTGAAAAGGCTATGTTTAATGCAACTCATTTTCACAAAGATCTGAAACAAAGTTTTATTACACATCAGAATAAATTAAAAAATCCATAAGTATTCTCCGAGCTCTGGTGTTCATGCTGACATTCAATTTATTGTAAAAATTTGGGTACATCAAATACAATTTGTTAAAAAAACAGAGGAAGAAAGAAAGAATAAAAAAAAAGAACTTTAAAGTCTTTCAGAATCCTTGAAAAGAGCACAACTGCAATCTTGAAACGGTGAATTTCTGTCTGATTTCTTTCAAGAGGGAAAGCTTGGTTCTGTGGCATCGCAAAGTAAAATGCATTTAAGATACTGCAATATTACAATAATTATTTGCTCTAACTATGAAAACTCTGAAATGATTACTGCCAAAAGCACTGGAAACTGAACTGTGAAGATCATATATTATTTATAAATGGGAAATGCTTATATTTGGGAAAAACATAGATTCCCATATTAATAGGGATACTAAAANTTATGTCACTGATACACATACAATTCATATAAAACTGAATGTCTGGGATGATAATGCAGCAGTTACCAGTGCTACAGAAAGAGGCAAAGCAAAAGAAATGATTTAAAAAGGGGCAATTCAATTTTCCCTGTGCTTTAAGGAATCTATGAAATTGCTATGAAAAGATATTAGAAAGACAGGAGGTGAGATGTTGATTTCCAGATGGAAATGCACAAGAAAATATTTGAGTGCTCAGCACTGACGTACAACAATCTAGAAATGGATTAACTCACCGAGACCATATGGGCAGAAAATAACATGAGTTCTGTATGCCAACATAAATGTAGTAGGGCGAGGAAAGAAACAGAAGGGGTAAGAACTACTGAAAATAACTACGACAGCAAGGTTTATAAAGCAGGAGAATAACAAAAGGTCATCATCATGGAAGTCAAGCCAGTAAGATTTTGAAATCCCTACAGAGGGTGTACTTGCACTTCACAAGACCTTAGAAAATTTCCTGCAGTGGACATGAAGTTACTGCAAGTGATGAAAAATCTTACTTATTTTTAACTACGTTTATTGATCAACAAAACAGCTAGGAGGGACTTAGAAGGCTTAAAGTTAAATACTACAATAATTAAAATTTAGACAACTGGTCTGCAGTACGGAATTCTCCCTCTATGAGGAATCAAGGCTCCTAATGCAGGACACAGGAAGTCTGGTGCTTCAAAACAAGGCACAAGACAATTCAAATACTGAGCGGGGTGTCACGTAGGGGAAACCCAGTGTATGAGCAGGCATCTATAGCCAGAGAATGGGGAAATGCTAAGATAAGCTATCTGAAATTTCTCTTAGAGGCCTAAAATCTCAGAGCGTAGGGGTATTGTGAGGTTCCTCCTTTGGCTTGGGATCTTAACTCTGAAAGCATCTTTAAGATTTGATCCATTTTTTCAAAAACTGAGGAAGAGGACAGTCATTTCTTTTTTTCTCAGTGCTATTTCAGTAGGATGCATTCCCCTTCTGGTTAATGTATGTTCTGGGAAGAAAGAAGTGTGTCTGTTTATTCATGGAATTGCCCTGGGGAGAGGGAGGAAGCAGGGAATATAAAGACTTGTAGTACTTTTCATGTAGTTATTGCATGGAAAAAAAAGAGTGCTGAAAGCCAAGCCTCTTTATCTTTGCCCTACAGTTCTTGTCATCAGGCTACAGATTTGAACTTGTATTTCCCTTTTGCTGCCTCAAAGAACCTTGAATTCTGTTCTGCACAGTGCATAATCTTAGGAGGAGAGGAAGAGTTTTTATTTGAGTGTCTTGATATAGAAACAGCATGTAGCATCTAGCGTTTACGGTATTCTTTAAGAAGACAGATGTAACCCTAGAAGCTTTGCTGGATTGACTACCTTCTTGAACTTAGTCAAAAACACAGGTTCCCTAAAAATGCCGAGGCATGAGCTAGACACAGTTATTCAGTCCTCTCAGACCAAGACATTTTTTTTGTGCAAAGTAACTTGAACTTTAGTTACTTTATATTTAGGTTAAGAAACAGTGTATTTTGAATTAAGGTGCCACCAGAGTTAGGCAGTAACTAAAGAAGGTTTTTCAGAAACACATATTGCATACAGAGGCTTCGTTTTTTCCTAAGTAACATTTTGGGTACCTTTGTGCAGACCATGGTCTAATACTTTAACATGTTATAGGTTAGGAAATATGCCTCAGACAGTGTTAGACAAAATTATCTATTCACATATTTGTACCAGGATTATACTTAGGATAATACTTGCATCTGTCGAAGGGCTCAGTTGAGCTTGTGAAGATTTATAGGGATCCTAAAACTATCAGGTACTATGCAGCAGGCATCTAAAAAATTGTAACATCATCCGATTTGTTAAGGAAAGACGTACTTCCATAAGCAGCACTTTTATAAAGAAGGACTTTCTGTGGCTTTCATTCTAACCGTCTAACATCTAAGAAGATTCCAACCATATCTCCACACATAATTAAGCTCATTTTATTCCATCTATGTAACTGGGACATCAATTTGTATCTCTCTCCTCTGCCCAGACATCTATTTCCAGGGAACTTTCAGGAATATTCTTTTGGATTTCCATTCCTCTGCTTTATTTGTCTAAAAGTGGTCAATATGGTCAAAAATGTTGATGTATTCAAAGCACGATGTAAAAATCTAAAATAAAAGTAAAGGTTACTTATTATCAGTTGGTACAGGAAGCCTTGTGGGTTTTTAATCCAGACAGTGGCAGCATGTTGTCCAAAATCTTGCTATATTTGGAATCTCCCATGCATATCAATTATCAGTTCACTGTTAACAAAAGTGTGAAAACACACAAAGCATAAGATAATTTCAGGTGCCAGATTTCTTGCTTCAGGGCTGTGCATGAAAAATTTAACAATTCTTAGGTAAGCTTTTATCCTAAAACACACTTTCCTCTGTAAAGGTTATGCTTGGACAGGAATTTTAGGTCCACATCATACTTTCTTTTTATATCATTCATCATTTTATACCATTTTGAAACATTCATCATCCTTATTTGCACGTAAACTTTGTTAAAAGTACAATCTTTTGTTATTTAGGTCATTAAAATGTAACTTTTGTGTTACTTGGTGCAAAGGCATAACGAATCTATTATAGATATGCTGCTGTTGTAGAAAAGGGGTAAATTTTAATTTTTCTGTGAGATTCTTCTTAGTGAGATTTTTTGCCAATTAAGATTTTTTTTTATTAGAGATCATGCAAATTTCATCAAAAACATCTTTTTACTACTACTTATCTTGTGCCTGCTTACTTTAAACACGCTATAAAATGTCCCATGTTTTAAATTATTTCTCTTGTGTGTTAAGTATTTCCTTTTCTCACTTCAAAACCAAATGGTTACTATGAAGTATTCTAATCTTTGAGCCAGATAAAAAAATGCATATGCCATTAAGAAGAATAAACTGATATTCATTTACCTCTTGTTATTTTAACAGTAGTTCTTATACCTATTTATTCCAGTTCTGAAAATAGCAAGTGACAGCATTCACAGCCATTCTTTTCAGTTTCAGATATGCA
>VXAL01015169.1:0-29070 GCA_013399475.1 Chauna torquata
GATTCTGTGATTCTATGATTCACTTATATCAGGAGATAAAATTAAGCATAACTAACCTTGCTTTGACAACCACTTGCATGCTACATTCCTGCAAGTTATTTTAGACTGTACATGGTAAAACACTGCAATTTGCATACCCAGGCCAAATCTGTTAAAAACAGTTTTAAAAAATGGATACATAAAGCAGAAGTTATAAACTGCAAAACCGTATTATGTTGCATTTAGTAAAATAACTTTTCTGACCGACTTTTTGACAGATGATTGAATATTTTATCACATTAGTTCCATAATCCAGAAGTAGCATGCTCTGAGGCACTTTTGATGTTGTGTTTCTGCTTGTTTTACATTTCATTTAAACTATGTCTCTCAAAGGAGATCAAATTAGTCATGAAGATTCAAATTTTAGTAATATATGGAACAGCATTATTGTATGGATGAACTTCTAGAACTCCATGACTTCAACGGAAGTCAAGTTCTTTTCTGTTTTTTTGTGTTTTTTTTTCCAACCATCTTTTTCTCTATAAAGATGATGTCATAGAACAACTACTGCTAGTAACTTGTCAGTGCAGTGCCACGACAACAGAATTCAAGGAGCCATGGCTTGGTATTCTGAAAGTGTTAATGGAGTTTACAGTTGTAGTATCACTGACCAAACCTAAATGTGACCACATAAAATTCCACACTCTTAAGCACATACAACAAACCAAAGTACTGCATTAACGAAAGATATGTAAGAAAAACAGCCTATATTATTATCTAGTCAGAAAGCTCCTGCATATTCAGAGTTTATTTATGGCTGCACAATAAAGCACAGTGATAAGGTAATCCTACACACTTTCAGGATAGGTAATACATTATAAAAAACAGTCAATCTCTTGTCCCAGAATTCAAGTACAGCTGTGCCTGGTTTTATTCTATGTTGCTATATGTACTTAGGTTATCTAGCATATGAAAAGATTACTAAGCCCTATAAGAACATGTTGCAAAACAGAATTTGCCATACATTTTGTTAGAGCAAACAGATTTTTTTATGCCTTTTTATGGCAGAAACACAATTCATTTCATTTTGAGAGACCAGCCACATTGCAACATACCTGTTTTAAACTTCACCTTTATCTTACAAAGACCTAAGAAGTTATTTCTTGATCCATATAAGAACCTTGCTCCCCCAAATANAATTTACCACTGTAATATCAGTATAACATTTTCCTCAAAATTCTGAAGTACAGATAAAAGCGAGGGCTTGTAATACTCATATTCTATCTTGGAAATATGCCTCCATAATTACCCACACAAAAAAGATGCATGTGCTTGCCTTCAAATCTGGCCCTAAATTCTAAGAAAAATCTAATATGTCTTTAGCACCTTAGTAGAGTAGCTCTTTATGGTACCCAAATATGAGGTCTTGTTTCACAATTTCATAGATTTCCTTTATTTAATTATCTGCTAGGTCTGTGAGTGGCAGAGCCTTGTATTTTTCCCCTAGCCCCCAAAATGCTTGTTTCTGGCTTTTTGCAGTGAAAGATCCTTGGTAACTATACATAACTTTCCCACAAGATGTCATATATAAGCAGCGTATTTTAAACTAAGTTGTTTGGCTTCCTTTGTTAGACCACTGAAGAACAAGAAAAAAAATCACTTTGTAAAGAGTTTGTTCGCTTTAGCTTCAGGCCCATTCTTAACTATATAGCATTGCAAGTCTTCCATTGCTATGCCATAGGCATCACTGACTCATACTTAGCCTCTCTTTGTAACATCTGTGTTCCCACACAGCCATGAAACAATCTGGCTGGCTGGACACCAGAGGCTCTGGAATCGACCAAACTCTTTTCCACATGCTTTATCACAGTCATGCACTGTGATAAGAAAATGAAGAAAAGGGCCTCTGTCACTGATGAATCAAAATGAAGAAGCAATGACAGATGTCCCAAAGAGCTCCAAGACAAGACCTTCCTGAACTATTGCTATCAGGTCATATTAGATCCTGTCTGGAAAGCAAGCTCTGCAGCCAACCACCTGGTCACAGTCAGTTGCTGGACACTGGGCAATGATCTTGACTGCTTGGTGCACAAACCTCAGATATACACAAGCTGGTGGTTTTCTGCTGTTCACCACGGTACCAGGCTGATGCAGTGTTTCTGTATAACATCACCTCCTTTGCTATTAACTCCCTCTTGCACATCCAAAATTCTTATTCCTGATAGTCCTACTTGATCTTTCTCCAGCACTGAATTCTTCCTGCCCTGTAGCCTGTATGTCTGGGAGTCTTTTGCCTTGCAGAGTCCTTGGCCTCTGAAAAAGTTTTCAGCCTTATTTTTCTTTTTGATATACCCTTTGGTTTCTCCAGCTTCCCCACTCTTGACTCCCGTTTTGCTTATGCCAATGAATCAACAGGAACCTTTGGCTTCTTTGGTAGATAGTCACAAGATCAGAAAGGTTCCTCTCAAAATCAGATTAAGCTCCCGATGCCGAAAGAAGAAAATCTCTCAAAAATCCCTAAGGAACACACAAGAGCTTAAGTAAGAAAAAACAGAGGAAGTCTACCTGTTGATTCCTTTCTACCCCCTTACAAAGGCTGCCAGCTGCTAAAAAATCACCAAGCTGATAAAGACACCACACAATTTCCAGAAAACCAAACCAAACCAAAACCAATCTAGAAGCAAGGAGAGAGAAGCTTATGGAGGAAGTCTTACATCTTTTCATGGTGAAACTGTTTAACAGCATGTGCTGTACTATATTGTCTCTCACTGATATGGATTTGGCATTTAACACTGATAAAGAAAAGTCCTATGACTTTTCTGTGCTTTGTTTAGTATTTAGGCTTTGGTTTTCTGTTCAGCTGTTTGTTTAGTCTGTTTTTGCAAAGATATTATTAACCCAGAAGTTTCCTGAGGAGGTCTGTCACGGCATTGATGTGAGTTGCACCTACAAAACAGCAGAGAAGCACAGACTTGGGAAGGAACAGACTCCCTAGGTGGTGGTCTCCTTAGAGAAAGAAATGTCAGTAGAATCACATGTTCGTCGGACCTGCAACAAATCATTATATGTGATTAGCAATATCCGCAGTAACTAGGCCTCACAAGAGTGCTTTCTGCTCTGCTTTCTGCTCTGCTGCTAACTGCTAAAAGAACTGATTTAGAGGTACAATAGCCAGTGGTGGTCAGGGAGACAAACCAGACAACTTCTTAACCAGCCTTTCTTTGGTATCAGATAATCATTAATTCTCACACTCTCTTTCATAGCCACAGGTAGAAATGCTATTGCTAATTTTCAGCTACCTGAAAATATCTCTCCAGAGATGGTTTTTTAAGGCTTGAGTAGTCATTCAACAACTTGTGGAGAGGCAGATGAATACTGAAACTGAGAGCGGGGTATTGTCCAATGGTAAATGAGTTTGGCAGGGAAGTAGAAAACTCACAGGAAAAGAGTTTGGTTATGACCCAAGAACAAGCAAGGATACTGGAAACAGACCAGGCATAGGTTTGGCCCTTTCAGAATATAACAAGCCATACTCTCTGCTTAGATGCTATTAACTACAAGGAAGAGCAGTGTTTTAAAGAGAGCTGGGGCTTAAAACTGTATCTCCAACAGTTTAAAACACGAGGGATTAAAACAGTGGATTTTTATATAAGTAGATGTAAGTATATAACAAGTTTTTTTGTATCAACATAAATATACTCATTATCTTCTATGACCTCCTTTCATTATATTTTAAGATTATTTTGCTGAACATAAAATTACTGTCCTGCTCATACCACCACCACTTTGTATTTGCCACAGCAATTGTGGATAGCATGTCCAAATTTTGCAACAGAGAATACCCTCCACAAGATATAATGAACATCTTTACATGATTTGTATTTAAATCTACCAAATCACTAGCTATTGGCTGCTAGCAATCAAGGGAGGTAAATTTCCAGCTAGTAAAGATAACCAAGAAGGAAATCTCACACTGAGTTTCTGACACCACAGCTCCTGTGAAACAACATCACACACTTCAACAAAACCATCGTCATTCACCCCATATTCCGTTGGTGCTGCCAATTCTGCTAGTCCTGAATTATAGTTCTTATGTAGCGGAACAAACCCAGAAGCTGTGGTCCATCAAGTAAATTTACTCCACATCGTCCCTCCCTTTCTATTAGCCATAAAGGCAAAGGAGACAGAGAGCCAAACCCATCTGCCTGTGCACTGTTCTCAGGCAAATCCATGGCTGCTGCATCCATCAATGAATTTTTCATATTGACTAGTAATTATATGGAAAAGACATGAGCGAACTAAAAGAATGAGGAAGAAAAAAAAAGAAAAAGAGAGATTTTGATGCCTATTCCCTGAACATCTGTAGATTTTGATAAGTATCTTGCAATATATGACAGGAAAAATCACAGATTATTTTTAAGGAAGACAACATTACAGCGCAAGCTATCTGCTCATAATACTAAATGGTTAATAATGCAAGTGTTCACTTGATGGATCCAGTTATGAGTTTTGTTAGCACAACAAAACGGAACAGAAACACTTCTCTTTGATATAGTTAAAATGTTACATTTAAAGTGAAATAGAAGATGAATGGTAACATGAGCTCAGTTCCACATGGGTGGATGAATGGTGATCTCTCATGTATTTGAGACTTTGTCCAGTAATGATCCTAAGACTTTACATGGCTCTGAAAGACCAGCAGAAATCAATGAAAATTGCAAAAAAGTCTGAATACCGTATTTTCAATGGCTGTTGACTTAAACGGTTGGACAACTTCTTTAAGCAGTATTTGAAATCCTTGCATTATTGTGTAGTATTTTCTTTTATTGCAAAGGTAGATGATATATAACCAGTCTGGTTGAAAGGAAAATTCAGGAGCCAAAACCCAGATGCCCTTCAGTTTTCACAGCAACAGGTAATATGCTGTGGTCATTAGGAACAGAGAGGTTGTGCAGTCTCCATCTCAACGGGTTTTCAAGACCAGACTAGATAAAACCTTGCGCAACCTCTTCTTAACTCATAGTTGACCACCAGAAGATCCCTTCCAACCTGAATTGCCCTATGAGACAAGGTCACTTGAAGTGCATCACCTGTTATTGGTGGATGATACTCTCTCTCTCTAGTTCGTTAGTTGATATTATTTATTTTTCCCTAAGTCTGCTGTTTCTTTCTTCATTCTTGCCTTAGTAAGTAATGTGCCAAACAGAAGGCACATTTTTCTATGTGAGCAATGTTCATTCTCAAGCATTGACAAAGATCTTTACATTTCTTTTATGTTGATTTACCCACACATTCCAGATCCTGATTCCAAGTGGTGGGTGTGGGAGAGGAGGGAAACACCACCATTTATCAAAGGTTAAGACTACACTCTGAGACAACTTGGCTTCCTCCTTTTAAAAGAAAGTTACTGCAGGAATAAGAAGTTGTTAATAATTGCACTCTCTAATTTGAACTTTCAGGCTAGCAATAAAGTATTGAAGAAAGCTGTATTCAGTAGACTGCAGTAACTAAAAATGTTTTGCTTTTTCATGTCACGAACCATGTTCAACTATTGCTTACTGAAAATGGATAATTTTAGATAATAGCTAATTCTAGAGAATCTACATATTTTGCTGAATTCATATGATAGGAACCTTTTATAGTTCTGTGTTAAAATGTCTAGCCAATCAATTTATCCTCTTACCTTTTCTAGCAGAAATAACGTGTACCACTGAGGTTCATGTGTGGTCTCCACTGTAAATTCAATTTTACATTTAAACAAAATGAAACCATCAACAAGCTGTATTGTCAGACTGTTAAAAAAGCATGCCATTCTAGAGTGTTTCAGCAATACTACAAGAAGGTTCTCAAGTTTGTAAAGGTGCGCTATTCTAACATGCATTTTGACCACTATGACCAAAATGACCATTAATGCATAAAATACAGTTCTAAAGGCTACAAAATTTAGAAATCTACTGCAATTTCTGTTTCTTACCAAATCACTTTGTATAAATTCATTTGATAATATTTGGCTTTTTTTTTTGGAGAAAGACAACAAAGGAGGTAGAAAAACCCCTCTATTTTTACAAGAGAAATACACTAATATAAAGCACTACATTTTCTATGACGTTTTATTCAATAGAACCAGTGCAGCTATTTTTTAAGAATAATATAATTGCTTAAGTTGTCCTTTATATTTACAACTAATTAATTACTTCGCTAAAAATAAAGGTCATTAAAATCATCTTGAAACTTGACTTAGATTTCAGAACTAACCTGCAAGTTGTAAAACCTTTAGCTATGTTCCATTTAATGCATTTAATAGATGTAAAAGCTCACAAGTGATGATATAAAGGATAATTTATGCTTGCAATGCATTTTTGTCCAATTAATAGATTGCCTGTGTGTTGCATATTTTGCATGACAAAAGAGCAGAATATTAAACTGCCATTCATAATGAAAATGTACTTTGCAAATTAAAAGTGCCGAAACAGAAATTTTTCACCCTGTTTAGGAAATAAACAGTCCTTAACCAATTAAACTGCATTGTAATAATTCTATGATTTATTGCAAGTTGTTTAACTTTCAAAACTTGGCTAACCCATATTAAGGTCACAATCCATCATGTCTTGCTTGGAAAGCCAACAAATAATGGCTGTTGTATTAGCTGCTTTTGATGATAGTATGAAAGAAGTATTAGCACTTGTCAACAAAACTGCTTACAACATAACATTAGCATGCATGGGCTGCTGTACCTATTTATTATTCTGGCAGCTTCACACATATTGTTACAAGCTTATAAAACATTTTGTCGGGTGGAAACCGAATGTACACTGTTTGGTTTTCTGATAGACTGGCAGCATAAATGTCTGGGCTGACTTAGTTTAGTTTAAGTGTAAATAGAGACACAAATTCTTCAACCTGTTCTCTTATTGATACTGAAAAGTGCTGAATTATTCAGCATCCAACTCTTCTGTTTGTGTCTATCACAGTTATCAATTACCCATCAGTCTTCTTGTCAAAACAGAATGGATTAATCTGGCTGAAAACAAGACAAATAAGTGGATACTATAACAGGGGTGCAGGGTTGCCAAACTGTCAAAGGGAAATCCAGGCAGTGACATTTGCCATCAAAAGTCAGATATCTGGCTTAAGTGAGCAAATGATTTCCCTTTACGAGCCAAGAATGCACTCAGCTTACCGTTAAGTAAATTAATCTGCCTACTTTGCCTACTAATGCATTATCAACAACAATAGTCACTCCAATTTTGTACTTAATGCTCATATGCCTTTATGGTCCAATGCTTTGTCTTTAAATTGATTCTTAAATATAAATATACATATAATAATGTTTTACTTTATAAATTAGAAGATAATTACTTGAATTTATTGCTTCTAGGTGTGGTTTCTTGTGTTAGTTGGATCTATTGTACACATCAGTTGATAAGATATCATGTAAATCTTTGAGCAGCTAGTTTGTGGACTAGACTCAACTTCTGTTAAATCTAACCTTTGGTTTTCCTCTCCAGATCAAAACTTTGAGATCTTGCTTGCCAAGCTCTTCAGGTCCACCTATTGCTCTTGAAAAAGCATATATATATGCACATGGTTTTGTTTGTAGCTTTTTAAAAAACGTCAGTAACGTGCCACCCAGTTTGGGACAAATGTTTGGCACCAGTTGAGTCACGTCTTGGATTCCTAACAGGGGTTTCTGGTTTTTTGTCCTTTTTTTCCCCTGTGGTAATACTATCAGAAATGACTCTTCTAGTCTATTTTAGGTAATCTTCACTCATGCCTGGAGCCTTGCAATCATGGCAGCAGACAACAAGAGCTTAGTGTAAGCCAAATTTGTCTATTATTTAGCGCAGTAAAAGCTTTTATATTTAATATATCTTACACTTTTTTTGGAAACTCATCTACTAGCCATATATCTTTAAGTGTCATATTCTAAACTTTAAAATGCAGGTAAAAAGCTGCAAACATTTCCTAGGATGTAAAAATGATATCAAGAAAGGAAGTTATTCATGAGATCCTGGACAAAACTTGCACTGTCTGTTAAACAGTCTGACAGACCAAAAAGATTATACCCACACCTTCCTATATCCATTATTATAATTACCTAAAAGTCAAAATATGGTTGAGAATATTACAAGGTTAATAAAATAATTTATGTTCTTTCTCTTATTAAGTCTCCAACTGCAAAAAAAGAGGCAAAAATTAGCAAGGGTATTTTGCAGTCATTGTCCCAGCATATTTGACCCAAGGCTTATCTCCAGAATATTCACTGAAAATACAGTGAAAGCCATTATACATATAATTCCAGTAATGTGAGAAATTTAGCTGGTATATGTTAATCTTCAATTTCTTCATTTCTATTAAGTATGAGCAGTACACAGCTGGCTCCGTTAACCACTTGATATTATACATCAGGATTTATTGACAGACATTTAACAGTCAAGAAAAGATTGCACGGGATCTGCTAGTTATAAAAGTTATTCAGACTGTATAATTCAGCATTGCTAGACATCTGCTCAGTTCTTTGACTTTTAATAACTCTAAGACTGTACTGTCAGAATTGATAAAGAATATATATATTCTAATATTTCTTGTTCTTCTTTCAGAGATATGCTCATTGTGATCTGCGATTTTTATTTTTTTGTGTGTGTGAAATTACTGTCAGGTCCATGTCTGATTTAGCTCTCTTGATCAGCTCTAAGTGAAACAGTGTAGAGAGATCTCAGAAATTTTTCAGAACAACCTTACCAGTTCCAACCATGAAACATAATATAAACCTCCCCGTGAGTTAACTCTTGACAAAATCATTCTGTTCTCTAGCAAATTAAGGAATAATTTTTCCTGTGATTGGTGAGAACAACTATTATTATTATAAAAGATACAAAATAATTTAAACAGAAGAAATTGGTTGCTTCATGTCAAAGGTTTTAAAAACTAGTGACAGAAATCAATCATTACAATGGGAAGAAAATTGCAGCAGAAACACTGCTTCTCCACTTTGGATATGTCAAAGAATAATTCTCATTCTAGTAAGAGTTTCTCTGTCTTGAATGAAGAGCCAGTGTACTTGTTTGCTTGCTTAAACAGATATTAATTATGAATACTAGACCTATCTGAATTCTTGAAATGTACCTATTTTTTCATGTAATGCCCACTGGACTTCCAGTAAAAAGAACACATTATGTTACCTTCTGTCATATGAGAAAATTAGGAGAATAATAATGCTTGGCATTATCAACCTACTGAAGCACCAGACAAGATTTAGTTTTCTTTTAAGGTGAAATTGCACTAGTCCATGTCACTCATAACTTCCTAAAATGGATTCCTATGGCAAACATCTTTCACTTCTAATCTTTCATTTCTAATTTTTCCCCAAAGAAAGGCACATACCTGACTTGGGTAAAAGAGTTCACTTTTTTAAAAAAATATTTAATCCTAGTGAAAACTGCTTCTCATAGAATGTTATCTAGACGTGTACATGAAGCAAGGAAATGGCTACATCTGCTTAGCTTTTGTTCTGCATTTCAGAAAAATCCGCTGAACTACAGGGACAAGCGTAAGTCTGTCACTATTGAGCTTTTGGTAAGAGGCAGGCAAGGCAGAATTGAGAGGTCCCTACAGTGGCAGGAGCTCCTGGATGACAGGGCTGCTTTCGTTTCCTTTACGGCAGCCAATAAGCCAGGTTTAGCATCCAGGCTGGGGATGAGGAGACCCAACAAAGCTGCCGAGTGCTATTATCTGACCAAGTCTCAAGACGTTACTGAAACTATGCAAGAGGTAAATACTTACTAGAGAGTCTGACAGCAGATTAACATGTAATAAAGCACATTTGACTTGATGGTTTCCTATACAGACTGAGAAATTGTAAGGTATGTTAAAGCACAGTTAATAGTATACCACAGAATTAAACAGAACCACCTCAAATCTTGCATGCAGATTATCAAGCACCATTGGAGATCATCAAACTTTCCATGCAGATACAGCAAATTCATATTTTAACATTACAAGTATTTTTATATGAAAGTAAAGAAGGGCATTAGTGTTGTTCATCATGAGGTTTCAGAGGAATTTTCTGAGGCTGAAAGATGAAAAACAGAAAACCGAGGTTTTCCCAAACCTACATGCAGAAGTAAAAAGGCTGGGATGCTGCTAAAGAACACTTTCAAATTTCTTAGACAGGAACTATTATTACCCTTTTTTCAAAAACTAAGCAAAATTCAATAGTGGCAAATTATATCTTTCCATAGCTTTAATTTTTAGTTAAGTTTTAACCTCTCCAAGGAATTCAATTAATTATGTATAAAGGAGTGGTGCTAATGTTAAAAAAAAATCTAAAATGCTGACAGTTCCCAAACTGAAAGATGTTACAGTGTATTGCATTATGCTTTTATGTTGCTTAATATGATTATTGTTGTCATTAAAAACCTACCAGGTTAAGAAAGTGTTGGCTTTACTCAGCTGTCCAGAATACTTGGTCCTTGCTACTAATCTGTTTGTTTCGATATGGTAGAATGGTCTTGTTTAAAGTATTATGCCAAGCAGAGTTAGTATCAATGAGCTGGTGTTTGAAAATATTTGTGGACTCACATGGCCAGAAGATGTTTAAATTTTAAAATTTTCAACTTTTTTTTTTAGTACTTTATAGTAGTCTGATGTGTTACTTTCAAGTCAGTTCTATGCATTTTCCAGAAAAATAACAACAACAACAACCAAAAACAAAACCAAACAAAAAAAAGCAGCAAGATGATTAAGAAAATTCAGAAAAAAACTATCACAAATTGGTAACTTTGAATGCTGCTTTATCATACCTCAGTCACTGCACTTCTGCCAAATGTTTAGACAGACAAGTTCCTTATTAAATTATCTGTAATGAGAGGACATGGAAGGGCATTCCAATGATCACGCCTTATGCCCACTTTCATGCTAAAAATACTCTTTCACTCTTCAAACCTGGTACGGAAAGAAATTCCCAAGCAGGGTCTAAAGAACCCCTTCTCAGACCTTCTGTGTGATATACAAGATAAAAACAAAACTTTGGCTAGGAAATTGACATTCATAATTGCAGTAACAATGAGATAAATAAACTGAAAGTTACTTTTTCAAAATCAAGCCTAACAACTAGCTTTATTGCAAGTCAAAGTAGGCTTTGGGGAAATGTTGGTAAGCAAAATTTCTCTTTCAATACAGAAGAAATTCTACTTAAGAATAAGAAAGACAAAAATTCTCTGCTTCGTATTGAAACTTTGGGGTTCTTTTCACTAGGAGCTGACATAGCTATTAATACTGCAGGTTGCACTGAGTCAGAGTCACAAGTTTCTGGAACCACATCTTAGTCAAACTCAATAAGAAAGTCTGCATTCCTCTACTCATGCTTTTATGTTTTATTTTGACTTTAAATGTTTTATTTTGAGTTGTTGTCTTGGCCACGAGGGGAAACAAATACCAGCCTTTCTAATTAGCACTAACTTTTTGAGAATGAAGTGTCTGAGACAACATTATCTTTATGAGTAACTTTCAGAACACACCTACGGATATTCAGTAGTACAAGATCTGTCTACTTTGATAACACTGTTACACTTATAATCATGGATACATTCCAAATTTCTCTCAAAATGTCACAAAGAGCTACTTAGAAAAACAGCATTGAAATGAACAGTGAGTTAAAAATTACATTCGTTGATCAAAATGAAAAACACTGATAACATTAACCGTCATTAATGAGTAGAGCTGACAGGGAACTTCATAGTTGCTATTGAAAACATATCTTGATGGAAAATGTTGTTTAAGAAAAAGTTAAGTCCTTCAGAGGAAAATTATTTTTTCACTGAAATTTTTGTCTTTTTAAGTGAAAAAGAGAACAAAAATAAAATCCTATTTCTTTCCATTATTTTGACTAAATCCAAATGTTTTATCTTAGGTCAGTTTAGCAATAATGTAAGCTCATTTGAGCTGCTCCTGCACCTTAGATGGACTGTGGTTTGAAATGCCTCTTATTTCTCTTCTCTATGGAGTAGATTTTTATGCTGAACATGAACCTTTGGGCTTGGTAAACACAAGATTGAAATAAAACATTGCTAAAATGAACTAAAAGAAACTTCTCAATTTAAGTCAAAATGCAAAGATAAGCTCAAAGAAAGACACTGTACACTGAACTGTGCTTGAAGTATTTCTAGATGAAATTCTTCAAAATCTTTTTTGCAAAAACAAATTTTACTTCTCAGAGTTGATAAAAATTGTTTTATTATAGACTATCACAGATCTGAAAGACTAAGTTTTGTAGTACATTTAAGTATAAGAACAGAAATATATTTCATTTCTCAGAATCCCTGATTATGACAAATCTAATCTTCTGACTGGACCATTCTACTAATTTTCATTCGAAAACAATTCAAAATCCCATATCTAAAAAGCATGATACTTTAGTGAAAATAAAAAACAGTACAAATAAACATTACAGACTTCTATGGCTCCTTTGAATCCATGTTGAGTATTCTAGGTTTTATATATTGTGGTACTCATAACTTTAGAAAGGTTCAGAACAGCATTGCATTTTCTCACCATTGTGACCACATAGTCATTCTTAGTAAGCAGACACTTAAAAAAATATATTAAAAAGTCAAAATATTTTACTCTGTGCAAACTGAACTTTTTCCCAATATCTCATATGCCGTTAAAAAGTAGTCTTATTGAATTTAGTAATACTACATTCATAACTGCTTATATATTAAAGTTTACTTTTTAAGTATGATACAGATAACAGATTATTTGTTATACCTATCTAGCATTGATCAATTTTTTTCTTATCTTAAACTTGTCTTTGTCAAGGATAGGCTAGCAAACAAGAGCAAAGCCCCACTTTCCTTCATCCAAAAGTTAGGGTAGGTTTATGCTGAAGACAAGAGGTATGATGATACACATAGTCTTAGGTGAAATAGATTTCCAATTCATAGCATAAGTACCAAGAAAAACACAATTATATCATCCTGGACCTTAGCAAGAAATACAAAATCTACTGCAGAACCTCAGCAAGGACAGCAACCCTAATCTGCGTGATGCTATGGCAATGCTGCTATCAGTGACTACTTAGAGTATTTTAACATAGCTTAGAATATGAGTGCCATGCAATAATACTCCTATTTTGAGATTAGAAAGATAAACTACCAAAATTATACATACGATATACATAAAATAACTTACAGAAATTGAAGGAATTATGATTTACAGTTTTGGAGAGGAGCAAGGGGTATGGGGAGGGCACTGGGCTAAACAGCCAGGGAAGACTGACAGTATGCAAAGTCTACTCTGCGCATGAACATATTTTAGAAGATACAAGAAAGTATTTTGCAAATACTTTTTTTTTTTTTAAGTTTGAAAAGGAAAATCTAGAAGGCAAGCACTTGAAAGCAAGTGTGTTATCACCCCTTCCACAAAATACTTCTTCCAGTCATAACTGAGAGGATAGCACAAGGCTACTTTGTATCTGTCTGGTTTGTGCCTTGCTTATCACTACTGATGAAATTCATCGTTCTGAAGTAAAAAGATTTCTATCCTTGGAAGACCTATCTTGCTTACTAAAATAATTGTGTAGCAATTACCTTCAGGCTAGTTAGGTATTGTAGGAAAATATATTTTATATCAGTTATGAATTTGCCATCTTTCTATTTCCCTTACGCCCTTCTCTAACAGCAAACAGAGAAGCTCCAAGTATATCCTCCGTACATTAGTTAGTAGTTCACACCTATTTCAAGTCTGACGACTTACAGTTTTCAGGTACATTATGAACTTCCCAACTTTGCACCAGCCTAGCTGACCTCTCTCCAGTCTGCCACATCCATTGTGAGATGGGTATCCACCACGGGAAATAACATTCAGAATGAGAACAAGCTTTGGTAATAATATTTCTGTTTCATGCTCTACCCTATTCTTTTTACAACGCCTAATTTCTTTTTGACAGCAACCTCACTTTAACAGAAATTTTCATTCTTCTTCTAAATTAATATTGCTAATAGAGTAAAAATTGAGGAAAGTATATGAAAACTTCACATTTTTCTCCCTCTTTACTTCGTACTCCATCTGACACTGCACTTAGCATTTATTTCACTTGGTTATGATTCTCCTCTGGACTTAACTTGAAAATGGTAGAACAAAAGACTAGATCATCATGCACAAAACAAGACCAAAGTCAACCTCGTCAACATCAAATAAGTTTAAAACTTGTCATCCACGAGCTGAATAGCAAGTTTATTTGAAACTGTCATCAAAGCCATTTCATAATCAAATGATCCTCTCTGTTTGGAGATACCTTGCATAAGAAATGGCTATTAATACCTGGTTTAGGTGTAACCTGCAATACTGTGTTACTGTTGTGACCACTGCAATGCTCCTTAACTTGCACATCAGCACAATAGAACTGACCCTGCTCATATGATAGCATCACTGGAAGCAGCCATCAGTGTAAGTCTCCATAATAGAACAGCTGACCAAATTTCTAGGTACAATTTAATCAACAATTCATTTGCTTTATCTCCTTCACAGGTCCCTTTCTCAACAAGTGAGATGCTGTATTTAATATGACATAAAAGCCTGAAACCTCATTCTACTGAAATTAAAAACAAGACCTGCATCAGTATTCCTGAAGACAGCACATATCAACATGCATAATTTTTACAAGCAACAGGATCTAATGCCAAGCCCACTTAATCAGCTGGGTACTAGCACTAGGAATCTTCAAAAACTAATGAAAAAGCATGTAGCAGGATATTTCCTGCCATTATTTCACAAAGTATAATTCAAGTTATGTTCTTCCCCACTGGACTAGAATGAATAATATTGCAGTCTGATTCATTAGCTGTTTCTTTTTAGGAATTGTGAAGTGTAAATGTTAAAAAAAAATGCAAGTTTTGTTTGAGAACATACAGCTCTTTTCATAAGTAATAATTTGCTGGAAGTGTACTGTAATACATTATGCACATGAGCTTTGACTAATTAAATAACACAAAATTGCAATAAACATATAAAGACAGAAAAGGCAAGAGACCTGCTTCCTCACTGCCACTACAAAAACAATTGTGTTTAATTGTGAATTAACTTATAGCTCATTGCAACACACAAAGTCATTCTCAATTTAAAAAATATCGGTTGAAGAAAAAAATTTGAGCATTTTCCTTTCAGTTCTTTCAGACTGTCATATTCTGACTGTTTCAATACTTTAATTTAAAGTAACTGCCTATGACTTCCCAGGTCCATTTAATGACTAGAATTAACAAAATAAACATAAACACTGTCTGAATAAATTCAAGATATCAGATATGATAGTCTGTGCGAACTAAATGGGAATGTATTTGCAATTTAAAATATAATTCATTATAATGAAAATGTAAAGCAGTAGTTCTGCTTTATTCGGTATGGCAGGTTAGGGATCCCTGTGAAGCAACGTTGAAGCAAAGAGTAGATTAATAATTTAATTTGGTTCAGAACTGTGCAAGTGGGGCACTGTGAGCTTTTATTCTGTAACCAGCTGCTGACCCTAATATGGATCAACCAATTAGACATCTCTATTTAATTGTTGGGTGACCCATCTAAAACTCACTAGGAATTTTCATTATAAACAAAACTCAGCGGCCTATAAGAATCCCAGTTATCCCCCTGGTGGAGATAGTTGGTTTGATAGAAGCACACAAAGGAGCTCAGCAAACGAAAAAACTGCAAGATCATTTTAGGCTGTGTTCTGTGAAAGAACATCTTAATATAATGAGCCTTTTTTCGATATCCCTTGGCGAAGCATCAGCCCTCTCAGATAACCCCACACAAAGCAAATACCATTCGTCTGAAGTTACATTTGCTCCTTGTTATCACAACTTATGCCACTTAATTCATTATTCAATGAATTCACTTTCTTGTTTATTAGATGCAAGGTAGCCGCTCATCCCTAAAGGCCATGTATGCAAAAGACTGCTTGTAATCCTGTCACTTCAAACCTCTCTAGGCTTTTACATTGCTGCAGGAATTAGGAAGAAAGAAGCAAACAATTTAGATTTATTCATGCTGATATTAAATCTGTATATGATAAAAGAAATAAGAGAAATGTTACACAGCTAACTTAAAATCTATTGATAGAGATCAACAGAATATGTTATTGCCTGTATTTGTGAAAGCTAGCACAGTCATTCCCGTAGAATAAAAAACAAACCCTGGACTGCATTTTATGTCTTTAAAAGATCTGATTAAAAAATAAAGTATTTGTTTCTCACATTCAGTCCTTCATCTGAAAAGGTATCTCAATGTCTTTCATCAAGTGCATTTGATATATTCAGTCTACCATCACTACTAGAATTACCTGCTCAAGTGCATTCAGCTTGTAGTGATCATATTAAAATCAGCAATCAAATTCCATAGATATCAAGTTCCAAAATGTTTTTAAAATCCTTTGTTATACAATGACCTCAGAATATATTGCAGCTGATTTTGGTAGCTCACTGAATATGTGTTCTTCAATGTTTTTGAATTTGAATTTTGCTAATAATATATTAAATAGATTTAAGAGCACAAAATAAGAGCTGCAACTCTTTTCACACTACAGTAACAGTCATCGAGATGTTTCAATTTTACTCTGTAACCTTATGCTGTTAGAATCATTAAAATGCAAATGAATTACTGAATTAAACAGACTTTCAGTACACTCTTAGCACAATTAATATTGTATAAAATTATCTGCATAATTATACACTAACATTTATATAAGGCATTGTAAAAAGTCACAAATCAGAAGCTGGACGTAAATCTGGTAAGCACTGTAGAACAGACTTCTACATATGAAAATGTAATCGGAAGTTTACTGTTAGTACTAACTGCAAATAGACTTCTACATTTCCCATTTTAGATATTAAAATGCTAAAAAACTAGATTATTTTTCTTACTGTTAGTACATCCATCTCATGAGACACAATAATGCACTACTCACAAAAGTTCATAGCAATTATTTTCTTGTTACTAATTTTAATTCTAAAATTATAATCAGTGACCTAGCATTACATAAACAGTAAAGGTAACAACAACAACAACAACAACAACAAAACATCATTGCAGCTATACATCACAAAAAAACAATTGAATGACTCAAAAAATCCCAGCATTTTATATATAGTCACTCATGGCTAAATTTGCTAAAATAAAAAATGTTTTTTTAAAAAAAACATTTCGTAAGTATGCTGTGATATAGATTGTTGCTTTAAAAACATATGTACGTTTCTTAGTAATCCTGCTCTTATTACAGAATACATGCACTATGATCATGGGAATTCAGGAACTGATTCACCAGTATAATTAACCTTTCACTCTAGCAATATGGAAGTACAAGATGTATGCTTTTTATTCAGTTTAAAGAAATGCAAGTATAGAAATCTTCTTCATAAAATGTAATGCAAAAATTACTTGTTTTCTGTACATCATGTAATAGTGTCACTAGCTACACTGTGTAGGAATCTGTTCTCATGCTCACCTGACATTGTGAAAAAATTCTGAAAAATTAGAAGTGAATAATAACGAAGGAAACTTTTATGTTAATATACAGAGAGTCCTAACTTTATCCTTTATTGTGCAATGTTTGCATTTTTGCACGTGGGAGATTTTAAAAGTCACCCAGTGATTTTTATAGTGCAACCGTATGCTAGATAAAGATATTTAAGCTGTCAGTATAAACTGCTTCTGTTTTCATTTTGCATTTAATTTCAATGCCAGACTCAAGGCATAAATTTTTCATCACCTGCAATGCTATGAATAAAAGATTAAAAAAAGAACTGAGAAGAAATTCTAACACATGCGGTGCATGCAGCACATTGTGCAGACACCCTGTGCATAACTAGATGTTTAATTTCCATCACTTTTTCCTACGTCAGGAACATTATTATTTGGGTTCATACATCATGCACCTAATTTCCAACATTTCAGCTCTGCAGAATTCAAATGTATCTAGCTCTGGACAATAATCCATTCAACATCCTTGAGGTCTGGAGTTGATACACATTTTGGTAAATTCACATAGTGTTTTCTTAACATTAAATAGAACAAGTCTCTTGCCATCTAGTGTTGGCAAGTTAAGTACTATTAAAATATTTCAACAGAACATATTCTTGCCTTACTTCTTGAACTAGCAAATGAATTAATCTTTTCCTAAGTTCAAAGAAGAATTACTAAAAATTTCCAAGCTAATTTCAATTCCTCATTAAGGATCACTTCATATTTTAAGCCGAAGGATGTGATCAATCCCAAGAGGTGAAGTTATGGGCTCACTCTGACAGATTTTTTTATTTAGCACTTAAGAGTGTTTTTAGTAGCACTATGCATCTTCGGTTTTATTTTATTAACACTCAGAGGGCCTGGGATGAAATTCTGTTTATCTCTCTGCAACAGCCTCTGCTGCATAAAGAAACATGCTGTGGAATACGCCTTTCTTAGCATTAATAGTAGCCTTTCATTTACCAGAAAATATTTAACATTCATAGTTTGACTTTTACCTGGCAGCAAACTGTCAGGTACACCACACATTCGGTCCAGTCAAAGTTAAAAATATCTTATAGTTGCACCATATCTGAAAATGTACATCTGTACACTAATCTCCATATGCTGAAATTCATTTAAGAAAATAAATGACACTGTACAATACTTAATTTGAATGTAATCATGTGTCAAAATGCTTCTTAAAAACCTAGCAAAATAACTTCAAACAATGAATGGCAGTGCTTTAGCATAAAGAAGCACTGAAAGACCTGTTCAAGGCAACGTGGTACTATTCCAGTTCCTGGTCTTTGCAGACTGGGGCGAGCACTTGCAATCAAAAAGACACACTTAATGGATGGTAGTTGAATTAATGTTAATCATGGTACCTAGGACTGCCAGGGGAAACAAAGCATTTTACGAGTTGCTTGTTTGACTTCTAGCAAAGCTGGTAAAAGTTATCACTATTGAAGAACTTTTAGAAGAGCTGTACATAAGTGGTTGTCAAGAGCTATTTCTAATGCTTCTACTAAGAGTTCAAGCAGATAAAAGAAAGGTAGAATTAATATGAATATTGAACTACTGTCACATCCATTGAAAAGTTATACCTTTAAAATGGACTGAGGCATACTGGTGGAGCTGCATGATGTGCACTCATGACACTCACTTGCGCTCATTCTGTACTTTTTTTAAACAAACAAAATTATTTTCTGCATTCCAAGCTGGCAATGCACAAAAGCAAAATTGCATATTTATTTTTAATGGGGCAGCAGCAGTGGCAGTGATATAGTTATTGGCGATTCATTTCTCAGTTTCTGGCATCAGCTCTGCAAGGTGCTACGTACTTTAGCCTTGATCCCACAGAATGTTTGTTTCCTTAGCTATACTTCGCAGTAGATGAGAGGCCATCACTTTTGGGGATCTGAGCTCTCTTCTAATCAAATTTAACAAATGATAGTCTAAGTCTACAGCACCCTTACCACATCAGTCAGCTGACAATGGCTGAATGTGAAGATGTGGCCATTTTGGACAGTTCCATACATTTTGCCTAAATGCCATTTTAGACTTTATTTGTGAACACTAGAAGATATGCAATTAAGTTCCAAACTCATTTTACAACTTTCTGGAAGTGTATGAGTAACTTCGGCATGGTAACTATGAGCTTGTATGTATATGAATGCAAATACAAAAATACAAACACAGAAGTGTTGTACTTCAAACATCTAATGGAGTGTAGGATTCAAGGAATTAAAGTAACAGTGGAAACACGCATAAGGAAATACGAGAATCTATCCTGTAAAAAATATCTAAAATTGTCTCTGGTTCTTTACACCAGTGTTTGAAATCAAGAGTGCTTTGAAAATTAATTGGTAGTTAGAAGGCAACACACTTTTTTCCATGTCTCATGCTGAGAGAAACAACTTCAACATGCACTTCTGGATTGTAGATTCTTTCCAAATTTCACAGAAAAGATTGGAATTCAGAAATGGGAGGAGGAAGAGGAAGGTATTACAAAATGTTTATGAAGAGGCATGTGAGCAGGTGAAGGAAACAGACCAGTAGACTCAAGGCACTTTCTGTTTCAAATAATTTGTTCCATTACAGACTATTTTTTCCCCCCAGAACAAAAGTGTGTAGCATGACTTTTATAGCTTTTTTTATAGCTTTTATAGCATCTATGGATGACAGCACTTAGGGTAGTACTGTGCATGATGTGACCACCCTCAAATTGGGCTGATACCCCAGAGGGCTGTGCTGCCATTCAGAGGGACCTCAACAGGCTGGAGGGTTGGGCCGAGAGGAACCTTATGAAGTTCAACAAGGGCAAGTGCAGGGTCCTGCACCTGGGTACGAATAACCCCAAGCACCAGTACAGGCTGGGGGGTGGCCTGCTGGAGTGCAGCTCTGCAGAGAGGGACCTGGGAGTCCTGGTGGGCAGCAGGCTGACCATGAGTCAGCAACGTGGCCCTGTGGCCAAGAAGGCCAACGGGATCCTGGGGCGCATTCAGAAGAGTGTTGCCAGCAGGTCAAGGGAGGTGATCCTCCCCCTCTGTTCAGCCCTGGGGAGGCCACACCTGGAGTATTGTGTCCAGTTCTGGGCTCCCCAGTACAAGAGGGACATCGAGCTACTGGAGCGAGTTCAGAGGAGGGCTACTAGGATGATTGGAGGACTGGAGCACCTGTCGTATGAGGACAGGCTGAAAGAGCTGGGCCTGTTTAGCCTGGAAAAGAGAAGACTGAGGGGAGACCTCATTAATGTATAGAAACATCTGACGGGAGGGTGTCGAGAGGATGGAGCCGGTCCCTTCCCAGTTGTGCCCAGCGACAGGACGAGAGGCAATGGGCACAAACTGAAACACAGGAGGTTCGGCTCAACATGAGGGGGCACTTCTTTACTGTGAGGGTGACGGAGCACTGGAACAGGTTGCCCAGAGAGGTTGTGGAGTCTCCTTCTCTGGAGATATTCAAAGCCCGCCTGGATGCCATCCCGCGCAACGTGCTCTAGGTGATCCTGCTCGGCAGGAGGGTTGGACTAGATGATCTTCAGAGGTCCCTTCCAACCCTGCCCATTCTGTGACTCTGTGAACTTGAATGCGTAGACGTTTGAATATATACAGATAACACGCTTCTTCCCTCAATTCAGGTATCAACACCACATTGAGAATGTGAAACCCACCTAGTTCAAAGCAAAAGGTGATGAGCTACTGCTGATTTTCCACTACATGCTGTACTGCAGTTTGTCTTCTCTTGTAAAGGACATTGAGAAAATGAGACTGTGGCACGTGTTCCCATGTTGACAGTTACCATGCATCTTTCACAATTTTTGGTGTTGCTAACAACTCATACACACGAACTAACGACAGGTGCCCTGCTGCTTTTGTAAGACAGCACTATGTAACTTTGCCTCTCTCTCTTCTTTGCCCAGGAAGGTTATTTTAATCTTGCTTAAACAACTTCCGGTTCTGAATTTTCTAAATATGAAGCTGGGGAAATTGGCAATTTTAGTCACTTCTGAGTGCCACTTTGTAAGGGTTCATTTTGGATTAAGATATGACAGACTTTCCTGTTTATAACTTCGGAATGATGTTGAATATCGGTGTGAAAATGATTGCAGATTATCATTTAATTACAGGACAGGCAATTAGTTCTAGGAATGCACAGCACAATAAACCTACAAACAGTGCTTTACTGTATTCATACAAGTATTATACCGGCTGGGTTCCCATTTTAAAACAACTGGCAAAAATCTGCTTTTAAGTTCCTAGGCTAAGTGGGATGAATTTAGGAGCTAATCTGTTACCTGACTATGAAGCAGAGACACAGAACTTCATGGTGGAGGTGGAGCTCTGCTGTACTGAAATGAATATTTACAATGCACTCATTTGGTTTACATTCCTTTTTAGTTTTTACTTAGTACAAGTTCAGATGACTTACAAGCTTTGAGTCCAGTAGTATATTTCAGAAAAACAATTCAAGTTTAAAGCTCCACTCTATTTCACTTCTAAGTTTTACTCAAAAGTACTATACAGTGATAGATCACAATACATATTAATATATAATTACTGCTAATTTAAATTAATAATGTAAAAGTGCCACATAAGGTGCTAAGAAGTTGATAAAAATAATTTTTCAGTATTCTGAATCTGCTTGCCTACCTACAACTCAAAGATTTTCTTTCTTTCATAATACACTATAATATGGTTACAAGTGCATTGAAATTCATCTTGTTAGAATGGTAGTAATATATCCCACCAGGACTACTGTTCCTAGTAGCAATTTAAAATAATTATTGTGAGACTTGATGCTAGACATCAGGTTTGCAATAGAATTACAATGAGGGAAGTGTATTAGAGACAAAACATTGCTGGAAGAAAACTTCATAATGGCGCAATTTGGAACTAAGCCTCAATTTTACAGTAATAGATTCTCTTTATGATGGCACAAAGGAGTAAATGCACTTAGCAAATTTAAATCTATTATTAATCACACTTCGTGGATTGCAGTGCAGAAAGGAGAAAAGAAATTAGCTTTTTAAGTATGTTTCTTATATAAAACAAGTTCTACTATGAAGAACATTTTACAAAAATATCCTTGTTATAGCTCAGAGATACAGCAAGTCTTCATAACTGCAGAGAGTTAGAGAGGTTCTAAAATCTTTCTGAAATAGTTTTGGATGTCTTCATTTCAGATTAGAAGTTACTCAAGACTGTGTATTCTGCACCATCAAAACACTTTCAGTTCTAGAAACAAAATATCCAACAAGGCAAAATAAATTTGATGCTCATGCTTGCTTACTCTAATCACTCTCCTTAAATGGAGGGATGAATTTGTATTATCCTTGCTTTAGTTATGTCACAGTTACAGCAAAGTAAAGTCTTCACAGTGGAGTATATACATGGGTTCACACTTTACATACCATTGGATATTTTCAAAACAGTATTTCAGAGAAAATAACAGAGAGTAACCCAATAAGGATTTTGGAAGTTGTCATACATGCTTTGTTTTTGTTTTTTTTTGTTTTTGTTTTTGCTGTCTCTGATCCTTTCAATAAATACAAGTTTAGCAAAAACAGTTCTGTTGAAAATAAAATTCCTAATTTCAGCAGAAAGTAACGTGACACTGATACCTGCCAAGATGCCAGCATATGAAAAGAAATAGTAATTGTAAATGTTTGTATTAACAAACAGTGTATTTAGAACTAATTGGACATTTATTTTAAGGTTAATAAATAAACATTTAGAAATAAACATTTATTATGGTTAATAAACATATATATTATCTTTGAGACGGAGATTAAGTTTTAATTTTACCTTGACCATTTAACCCATTTCTAAAATTACTGTTGGGCAGAGTACCTTGTGATCTTTAACTGTTTCAGTTCCATGCATGCCCCAGCCACAGCCAGACAATAAACACATGCCCACATGTCAGCCTGCAAAGAATAGCAAGTTTCCAAAGCTATTTTTAGTCGAACTAGCTTGGATACCAGACGCACTCTACTCTCAGCAGCAGAAGCTTCATGTGGGCTAATTTACTCTGCTTCAGGAAGGAAAATTAGCCTGTGGGGAGCTCCAGACTGCTTACGTTTCTAGTACCTAAGGTACCTCATTTATAATATCCCTATATTATTTTTGCTGTCTTGCAGTCTGTACTGTAGACATGCCTGGAGAAAGACACACAGCTGGTCCATGAGACAAAAATCAAGAAACGGTTCTGTGTCAATGCCCTAACATGAATGAACACACATTATCCCATATCTCCCCAACATTTTTTCAGGGGTGCCAAAAGATCATCATAAAGCCTGCAGAATATTACACGTGGTAATGTTATGAACCAAAAGTTCAGCTAGTCAAAATGGCTTTCTAAAAAGAAGAGCTGAAGACAAGCAAGCCTATTCTTGTTTCCACTCCCATCTGCAGGAGCTCACTTAAAGGAAATAAGGGACAAATGAAACTATTTGACCTTTACCCAACCCCTAGAAGAGGTGGTATAACATTATTTGCTTTAACAATTATTTGTCAAGTCTTGAGATAGTTCATCCTACCAAAATGAAGAAAAATCATTTCCATTTTCTGTAAAGGAAATTTTTAAACTAACAGGAAAATGTGAGTACTGCACATCTGAAGACTTAAAAACCATCACACAAACAAAAGCAGAAAAAAAAAATCAGTTATCTCTAGATAAATTCATGACTTGTGGGGTCTGAATCAAACTGCAAATACTTGTCATTGTCATTATGGCTTTTCAGAGCCCAACTTCATTTAAAATAGGCTGCACAGCCAAAATTATTTGGGTATGTCAGAAATTCCAAGTTATCTCTTCACTACCTTTTCCTTCTCAAGCCCATAGGTCAATGTCAGATGATTTTTTTAAACAAACAAACAAGCAAACAAAACAAAACAAAACGAAAAACACAAAAAACACAACTTCCTTAAATAGCTGGCATATAGCACTCAAAAAATAAAAAAATAAAAAAAGAACTAAAATTTTCTTAACACCTTGCAAATGGTCAGAACTACTTAACCTAATTCCTCACGATGGTGGGATAATATATATCTGACACACTTTGTTCAAAAAGCCGCATAGTAATGTGTGAGTCAATAAAAGCAGTTCCATGTTTCCACTCTCAGGGATTCCAGCAAGAATACTGCTGCAAAGCTGTTGGTTGTCTTTGCCCATACTGTCATCATTACAGTTTACAGCACTTGCAATGATAATGCAGGTGTGTAATTATAAAGCTGTGCCTTATGGCTACTAGGTGGAATATAGATGGAGACGGTCTGCAGTCCTGCAACAGTCTTTACATCATTAAAAGTCCATCCCCAAAGCATCCTTAAAAAAATGCAGAGTTGACCACAGCTGGCACATGATCGTTCAAAGTCAGCCTGTAGTCAAGGATTACACCCATGCTGTGTGTCACACTGACTCCATGAAGCATCTCTTCATCAAAGGCTTCAAAGAATGGCATTTCTCACAGACTCTCATTCTGTTCTTCTCTGAAATATTCAGCCTAATGATCAGAGGTCACCAAACTAAAACACTTATTAGAGAGAAAACAAAAGCCTGTCAGTTTCCCAGGATAATTTATGAATTACATAATGTTGTACTAAAGAACAAGAAAAACCAAATCAAACCAAACCAAACCAAAGCAAACAAAAAAAACCCCAGAAAATAAAATATATTGCAGTAACAATTCTCAAGACTGATGAAAACAATTCTGATAGTACACAACTTTAAAGCCCAATAGCACAATCTAAACAAGACAGTGGAAAAACATTCCCAGAGTGTTCACCTGACAAAATCTATTGACACAAGTATATCCTTAGAAGTCTATCTTACAGAAATTCAAGACTACTGGGGCAATTGCATACTTTTAAAAGACTGCTCTGAAATTGTTTTTTGTCTTTTGACAATTTATTGTCTTGAAAACAAGCTAATCAGAATTATTTCTGTTTATACAGTAGCTACTACAGGATGAGCATAGTTGCTCTGACTACATCCTCTAGACTAGGCACATGGCCACCCATACCGTGTAAAAGAAAAAAGTATAAGTTAAATCTGGTTTAATAATTTGTTTAGGCTTAGCATATGTTGGTTCTACTTGCAATCTCCAACAATGTTTCAATGACAGCACAAATTTCTTTTCCATAATTAAATAATCTTGGGGCAAGTCCAAATTATGTGAAGCAGAGAACCCCACAGAGCAATTTCTGCAGCAAATGTCAGAGGTATTAGACTCTATATCACTTAGACAAAAGGGTACAATACATGCAGATTATAACTTTTAATTGGACTAACAGCAAAACATTTTTTGTCTCACATTATCATAGTTTCCAATTTTCAATGTAAAAATGCATCTGTGGATTTCCCGCAGTACCATGAACCGGGGTAAAGACAGGACAAGGAGGCTCTGTCACACTGACTAATGCTCCCATATATGTGAAAGTTGTAAACATCAAAAACAGACAGTAAAATTAGTTTGGCTTTCAGGTGAAATGGTGTAAAGCTTGTTTAAACACACTTTATATTTGCAAGCTTGCAATGAGGGAAGATGAGAGATTAGTTTTGCTCCTAAATGAACATGATTGAAGAATGAAACCACAGAGAATTACTGCCTACCTACCCAGTATTAGCAGATGACTTCACTATCGAAGTTTAAAAAGATGTAGATTGAAATATAAGTCCACGGAAGACTTTGCAGGCTGTGAAAGAGTAACAGTTCTAAATACAGCCTATTTTACCATCCTGTATACACACATAAAAAGTCATATAATGACTTCAGCTGGCAGTTTATACCTTTAAAAGGAAAATCAGTGAATAGCTACTACAAAGCTCAAGATCAGAAGATAACTGATGCTAATAGATCAGTAACTTTTTAAAATACATATTGCATGAATGAAACAGCTGTAACTGAAATACTAAGTATACAACCTAAATACGCTACGCAGGATTATTGTGCTTAAGTCTTTAAATGAAACACTCTCTGTATACCCAGAAAGAAGCTTCTCCTAAAATCAGATTATCCTTCAATGTCTCCCTTTCGATGAGGTAAAAAAACACTTGATACTGGCTGTATCTGAATACAGGCTGTTTGCCATGGTGGATCACTAGCCCTTCCGACAATTGCCCCCAAAATCTGAAATATTCCTGTTATGTATTCATGCATCTCTTAAGCTCTATAACTTTTTCATAACAATACCCCTAAATATATCCACTATATTCCTCCTACTCTCAGCTTCATGTCTGTGATCCACTTATTCTTCTCCAGAGCCTTTCCTACCCGTGCTGCCACAACTACCTTCTCACATGCCTCTTCTACTACTAAATGCTCTTCTTCTTTATCTTCAGCCTGTATCTGCAAAGTCTTTTCTCTTCACACCTTCCCCTTCTTTCTTTCATAGTTGCAAATCTAATTTAAAATTTTATTACTATCAATAGCCTTCCTCTGTTCCTCCTCGCATTCCTCACACTCAGTTTAGACCACCGCCTTTAAAAACACCCCTGTTGCCTATCTTCCTTTCTCTCGAGTCTCCACTCCAATCATCCCTTTACTGCCTCCTTCTGAATGTCTTGCTGTTACCTTGGAATTCAGGTTTAGAATCTTACTGTTCCCTATAAGAAATCTCTATTTTCAAATGCACCATTCCGCTAACTTGGTGGCTACCCAGCTTCATTATTCCAGCACCTTCTAAATAATTCCTGTTATTTCATTTTTTTCACCCAGACTCTTATCCATTCCTGACATATGCCACTTATACCCTCACCAAATTGCTCTTCTCCATGTCCACAACTAACAGAAAGAACAAATCTTAGTACGCATCTCACTGTAACAGGGCTTTCTCATGCACATGTCTGCCCGCTGGTCACAGTGCCAGTTTCTTGCACAGACACTAACTTTTTTTAGTCAAAAGGCACCTTCCAAATTACTGGGCTCCTGGTTTTCCTAAACCTGAGGTAATGTCTTTTTACTTCTCCATTCTCTCTGTCAGGTACTCCACAGAATGGTACCTCCTTCATTCCAGCTACCTCTCTAGTTTTTTGTTCATATTGTATTAAAATGCGTATCAACAGCATTTTAATAGCATTGGTAGTGTGTTAGGTCCTTGGCTATGGAAGGACTCCCTTATCAAGTGGGTAGGAAAGCCACACGTAAGCCCTTCTAATGCGTTTTTAAAATGCATTTTAATACTTAATTATTTGTAGGACATTTTATGAATTTGACTGTAAGTGCCAAGACTGGGGACAGTCTTTCAGAATCATTGTTTATTCTTGTCTGCAAAGTGCCGTGTTCCTGTTTGTTACTCTATAGGTGAGCAGTACAAGCAACAAAAGAAGTCATATTGATTACAACTGAGAAGAGGAAAGTGATATTATACAGGATAAAGCTCCAAAATACATCTACTTTCACAGATACTGCAGCTACAGTTTCAGAGGGATGATGCGAATCCAGGTTAGCTGGGATACTGCCTCAGTCTATTTACAGAAACTTAACACATTTGATGTCAACTGCAGCTGTCTGAAGAAAGATAACTCCTCTAAAGATTGAAATTTGAGACCTAAATGGGAAAAACGTACAACTGGAACGATGTTACTGACTGCCTGACCAGAACTGGTGACACTTCCCATGATATGCTGAGGGAGAGCAGACAGCAAGGATGCAACAGTAATGGGAGATTCGGGTTACTCTCTTGTGCTGTGGAATGGAAAACTATCACTTCGTGACCTGATGATATGACTAAATCTGTAGACATGGTCAGCAACTGATCGATGGGGCAGTTTGTTTAGTGGCCCATGAGAGAAGAAACAACCTTTGACTTGGTTTTGAGCAGAACAGACTTGATTTGAAATGTTATTGCCAAAAACCTACTCTGTAACAGCAGCTATAATGCTCTCAAATTCAACATTCTTGAGCAAACCCCTAAAATACAGCTCAACTGTGCCTCACTTCAGTTAAGTTGTGCTCAGCTTCAGCAACACTACAGTTTTGCTGCATACGAAGAAGGAAAACTTTATATGCCAGAGACAGACAGTTAAAACAGCTAAATTCTTGCAGGCAGTGGAAAGTCAAGGGGCACCATGCTGGACACGGAAAGCAAACGGTCAGTTCAGAGAACAGATGTGGCAAACAGAATTTGACATAAATTAGACAGGAGGAAAACGGGAGTTACTAAAAACAAGAAGGCATCATTCTGAAAGTTCAAAAGAGATAATATCATGAACTATGGTAGATTGGTTATAAAAACACAGTAAGACAACCCAGAGGAGAGTTTGAGTAACAACTCACACAGGGCATTAAAAGCTTACAATATGTTTTCAAACACATCAGGAGAAGGACTTCTGCTCAATTGTTCAGAGACAGAAGATCATCAGTATGTCACAGATTTATTTTTTATTGTTTGTTTCTGAATAAACCACAAAAAAACTTGAGACAGTCTCTACACTTGAATCTTTCTCTGTAAAGGTCTCAGCAGAAAATGTATCTCACATTGATTGTTAGTAGAAAACATTATGGGACAAATAGAGAAAAAAAGATAAGCAGGGATTGCCAGGACCAAATGGCATTTGCCTTACAGTCTTAAAGGCACTCAGGAAAGTAATAGCTGA
>VXAL01015171.1:0-18601 GCA_013399475.1 Chauna torquata
ATATACATATATATATAATATGCATATATATATCAAAACTGGCAGCTGATTTCTTTTGTATCTAAATAATACCATATAGCTTGGGGAAGGAGAGGGAGGCACTTGTGACAGAAGCATTTATTCTTTTGTTGGAAAAGGTTAACAGTTCAGTCTGATAGTCTGTGCAGTAATGCCCTTTGATAAATAATTATGACATCAAATAAACAAAACCCCAGTAAATGATTTTGAATTAATTTGGTTTCCTTGTCACTTGTAAAAATTTTGAATGTAAATCTCCTTCATACTGACTGCATATGTGTCTAATACTAGTTTCAAAATGTGATGAGAATGATGCAATGTTGTCTGTTTACGTAAGTGGAAAAGAAACCTGATGTGGTCCAACTTGCTGTTCTTCTATATTAAACAAAAATCTTTCAACTTTGCTTTGTAGCAAAATCAAGTAAAATTGTGGGTTGAGTTGTAAAACTGTTAATAGGAGGTAAATAATCTGAGGCAGAGTTTGAGATGTCAATGATTTGGCTTATATTTTGGGATAAGAAGCTAGAGATTCTGCCATGGATTATCCCTACCTACTGGAACAGGGAAGATTACTTACTGTCTTGTGTACACTAAATAATATGATTGAGAATAAGCAGAAATATAAGGCACAGGGAATTGTTAATTTATCTGCACTTTCAGGAAAACCTGTTAAATTCAGAGGATGAACAAAAATAAGACTAAATTTTGTGGTGGTAGAGCAGGGATATTGTTTTACAAATGTAATTCACCAATTTGAATTTTTTATTTATATACCTGACAAAAATTTTGTTGAAGGTGATGTTTATGCAATTTATTATGTTAATTCCCAGTTGCAGTGTGAACAATATACTCAGTTTTAGAAAGGCCTGTCAAATACATCCAGGTATATCTAACCATGGTATTGTTAGTGGAAATACTGTAAGCAGTTCCTGAAAAAGCACTGTAGTGTTGGGCCCTTTTTTTATCTTCAGGTTCACATTGACTCTTCTTACTCTCCGTTAATAGGTAGCATAGATCAGTCAGTGTTAAAGGAGTTGCCTCCTGAGCTCCTGGCAGAAATTGAATCCACCATGCCACTTTGTGAACGTGTGAAAATGAACAAGCGCAAACGTAGCACAGTTAATGAGAAACCAAAATATGCTGAAATCAGTTCTGATGAAGACAATGACAGTGAAGAAGCTTTTGAATGTAAGTAGTTCATCATTGTGTTCCTACTGCTAAAGAAGACTAATGTTTTGCTGTTACAAAACGATTCTTTTTTCAAGTTGGCTAGACTAAAGCAGACGAAAGTAAGTTTGCTGTCCAGACAGCTACCTGGCCAAAAATCTTTTTTTCTTCTTTTAAAAGAATAATTACTTGATTTCAGTTTGTAAGTCAAGATGTTGTTAAATTTCTTTCCCTGCTTACCTTATGGGACACTACTGCCTGGATTTTTTTTAGTTGTGCTATGAAACATCTTTTAGACAGTCAGATTAAAGAAGATAGCCTGTAAAGCAGCTCAGTAAATGTACATGCAAAGGTATGCAGAGAAAAAAAATCAATACATGAATTTTCAATTATTCGTATTTTCACTGATAAGAAAAGTGAAGAATTCCCTCTTGAATTTTTCTTACATGATAAATTGAGAATGTTACTGCCCAGAATTTTCTTAAAATATTTCTTCTTTTACTGTTTCCCTGGTATATTGCTGGAAAAACTGGATTACTTCTGACGGGTTCTCAAAATAACGTTTACTGATCATACTAGTCTTGAATGAAGTGATCTCAAAGGAAGAGAGGAAGCTTGCAGTTAGAATTTTGCTGTGAGATCAGATAATGTTCATGAGTGTCAAAAAATTGCTATACACCTCTAAGTTAGGAAGGGTTTTTCTACTTCTTAAGAAGAGTACAGTTAGTTCGTAAATGTGGAAGTTCAGTTAGCCAGCACTGAAAAGAAACTCAATTAAAATGGAGTGAATCAATTGAGTCTGAGTAACAACTTAGCTGCATTACCGCTATAGGACTACAAAGAAGTGCCTATTGCTGTTAACCTGAGAAGTTGTCTCAGTTATAATTTTTTTTTCCAAGTTTAGACTCTTTCCACCTTTGCTTATATAAACTTCTTACTGAAGTTCTGTCAAATACAATGTTTTGCTTCTTAGTCTTTCTTCCAGTCCAATAGAGAAAGATTTAGTTGTCCTGGTTTTTAATGTGTTTCAAGTTCTCCTCCAACAGATTTGCAGTGCTTATGTACATGTACATTTAAAATTTTTGATAGTAATACTTCTGATCTTTACCAAAGAAACAAAGAAGAATGTCCCTTTTGTTTGTTTGCTTTTCCTGTAAAATATAACTGCTGTCTTGACCGTGAGTAAGAGATTTTGAGGTAACTTGTAATCAGACTTCATTATGGCAGAGGATTAACAGTGATTTGCTTCATTCAGGATTCTGTATTCTCTCTTTACCATATAATATCACCACTTATGGTGTTAATAATCTGCAATTAAAAAAAAAAAATAAGTAAAGCAAAATTATTTAAGTTGGTTGGGAATGGAGAGGATTGTCAGAAATTTCAGAGACACCATAGTCTAGCTATTAGCCACAGTGGCTGTTGAAATTCTTAACATAAAGTATATGAATTCAGAAAAACTTTCACAGTAATTACATTCTTAAAGGTACTCTAGGTCCGTTATGTCCAGTCAAGAGATCTGGCCATCATTCTAACCAATTCAGTAGGGACATCTGATTTTAAAAAGAATTATAATACTTCTCAAAGAATACTGTAGAACTGAATTAAAACAAGAGACAAAATGATCAAGGGAATGGAAAATTTATAATAAATGCACTGAGTAGATTTGTATTGTTACAAGTATCTATTTCAGAATTCTTTTGGTTGTCTAAATTTAAACTTAAAAAAAACATGAAATAGTGATTGTTATAGAAGATGATAAATTTTTTGAGTATCTCATTCCATTAAATTAAATGATGGTACCTTAAAAATCGATGAAATCTTTCTTATACAACAAGTGCTCATTGTGTTACTGTATAAATGTTGGCAGAATTCAGAAGGAAATCAAATACTTACAGTCCAGATATTCCTTATTTATGTATAAAATTAACAGTATTTTTAAAGTGTTATTAAAGCTTACATTTTTAGTCAATTTTACCTACTTCAAAATAAACTTTGTAGAGCAGGGTCTGATTGTGAATATTTGTTCCCATGTTCATCTTACTTGCCTTGTAGAGACAACACAACTGTAATGCATTCTGTTTTGCCACGCAGCATTGATAAAATGGTCAATTTAAATTTCTGCCTGAAAGTGATATTGGAAGTTACTGTTCTTATGGAGATGTAGCTGGGGTCAGAATTTGTCCAACAGAATTTAGATTGCTACTGGTGATCTGTAAACTCTGGAGACGGAAAATACCTCCACAAAATACTGTCTCATGAGGGAAAAAGAAAGCAGTTAAGATGTATGAATTCTTTTTCTATTAAACACTTGTTTCTTTATCCAATACATTCAGTTCAGGCAACCCAGTTAGCCATCCATTTCCACAGGTGCAGTTAACTCTCAACCATTTTAGAAATGAAACTGGTAGTAGCTCAGGCATCATTAACATGACTGTACTGCCTCCAGAAGCAAGCCTGATCCAGAAGCAGTACAGCTCAAAGCCTGAGCTAAGTTATTATCTTAAAGTATCAGACCCCCTGTTTGCAGAAATTTCATACTATGTTTTCAGAAGTGGGAGAAGTGGGTGCAGTGCAGAGTGTCAGTATCACCTCAGGTTCAATAGTCTTTTGTTCATACTGAGCCTGGGCTACCTATTGGCTGTATCCTGATATGTATATAATATCGTCTTTCCTATGCTGCTCAGTAAACTGAGGTTGTGGAAATAATTAGTCAGTTCTGTTCCAGTTCTGTATAAATGCTTGGAGCCATTTTGCTCAAAAATAACCCTTCATACAGTCATACCTCTCTAAAAATTCAGGAGATTTTGGAAGAGACACATACAGATATAAGGGCTGTTATATGCCGTTTCACAAGAATAGTAAACTCTGCTAGTCTAGAATATAATGGTTTGGAGTCATTTTGATCTTCACAGCACAGTCAATATTAGACATTTCTTTGCTAGCCCAGTCATCCTGTTCTATTAGATAATAGAGAGTTTCATGGATGAAACTACATCCTCCTCCATATCCTTTTTGTTTTACATATTAGCACCTTCTCCTCTTAAAGACGTACAAGACTGTCTTCAAAAATAACAGAGAACTCTCCGTTCCCGTCCCCCCAGTATCTTATTTCCACCAAATCTCTGTTTCTGTAGAGAACACTTCTCTCAGTTTCTTCAACATTCAGTTCTGCTGTGCTTTTTGGTCTTGACTGAAAACTGGTTATAAAAACTTTCAGTGGTATACACTCACTGTTTAGCCCAGAATTGTGATGCCAGCTTTCTCCTTTTCACTGAATTACTTGCAATATATATTTCAATATGAGTTTTTGGGTGTCTTGGCAAAACAGAATATCTTTAAGCAACTAGATCCCTAATCATTGGAATTAGCTGTGTTAGATGGGCAAAGCGAGCACTGAATTAGACCTAATAATAGTCACAATTATGCATATGAAGAAATTACATCAGTGTTGTCTTATGAAAGGAAAGGGTGAAAATTATTTTGATTTGTTCCACTTTCCTTTCTCTAAAAGGACAAGTGCCCTTTAAATTCATGTTTTAAGTATTTGCTGGTGTCTTTGGCAATTTCAGGCATGGTTTTCCTGTAATTCAAAATGATTGTTAAATTAATGCCGTAACAGAATTTTATATAATGTTTTTAGAGTGTTCACTTGTTTTATGGAAGTTATATGCTGACATTTTACTTGTAAATACAAAATTTTGAGCTATTAAAAGTTGAATTTTATACTTAGAATGAAAATGCATTTCATTTCTAGCTTCTCGAAAAAGACATAAAAAGGATAGGGATGAAGCTTGGGAGTATGAAGAACATGACAGAAGAAGTTCTGGTGACCACAGGAGAAGTGGTCATTATCATGAAGGAAGGAGGACTTCTGGTAGTGGCCGTTACCGTAATCGCAGTCCCGATGACTCTGATATGGATGATTATTCTCCTCCTCCTAGCCTCAGTGAGGGTAACTGATCATTAAAAAAATTTATTTTCTTCCATAATACTTATGCATTTTTAAAGGATAAGTTGGACATTTTGAAACAAACATCTTTACATGCTGTATTTAATACAAGCATGAGAAATGCAAATAATCCTGTATTTCATTTTGAGAAAGTATCTGTTTCACTCTTTATTCTCTTAATTAGTTGCAAGAAAAATGAAGAAAAAAGAAAAACAAAAGAAAAGGAAAGCTTATGAACCTAAACTAACACCTGAAGGTAATTTTAGAAGACTTATTTTCTTCAGTTTGTATTTGCTGTACTGTATTTTCTATATTGTATTATATACAATTTATGTTGTATATAAAATAATTATATATACATTTCTTTTTTTTTTATTCACCAGAAATGATGGATTCTTCAACTTTCAAAAGGTTTACTGCTTCAATAGAGAATATTTTGGAAAATCTGGAAGACATGGATTTTACAGCTTTTGGTAATATGTCAGAAATTTTCGAAGTGCTTCCCCCAGTTAGAAACACAAGAAAAGTCTCAGTATTTTCAGACTTCCTTCTTTCTGATTTAGTTGCCTGTGGTACATGCTAGGGTATGTTGTGTTTATATGGCTTCCACCTTGAGTGGGAGCCTTTACCTTTCCAATTTCACTTGCTGCTGGAAGTAGATCTTCCTTCCTCCTCCCTGCAGAATCCAATGAGGTCATAAATTGTAATGAGACATCTGATAGTCTACTGGAGTGCATCTGCCATGGCCTTTGACCTAACAGAGCTTGATAAGCAGCAGGGTGCTAACGCATTTATGGCTGAGACACTGAATCTGTATGTACTCCTTATCCTTTTCACTGGAAAATCGGCCAGCTTAGTGTCAGTGTCAAAGTAGTTCAGGCTGACCAAAATGATGTTCAATTGAAATGGATAATGGACCATTCATATAATTTTTTTCCTACCATCTTTGTCACAGGATTAGAACAAGGGGAGGAGCATATTAAACAAATCACTACAGTTTTTAAAACAATCATTTCTACACCGTTGGATTTAAAAGTAAAGTCATTGGTTCTTTCTGTGTCTTGTAACATCACATTTTCTTGTGTGCAATTAGAATAGTGTATTGCAAGGTATCATATGCAATTTGCAACTATTGTTCTGCCCCATATTTGAGCTTTAGAATTAGAATTACAGTCATTTATGATTTGTTTTGCTGAAATGAGGGTGGTACTGCAAAAGCTGCAATAAATGGGTTTTCCTATATTAAAAATAGTTCTAGTTGATGACTTTCAGAAATAGATGCCTGATGTTAGGCTGTTAAATGATATTTCAGAGCATGTGGTCAGCCATATCGAACAAGTAGTTGTTTTATCACAACCAAAAGTCATCATCATCAGTCTTCATTAGATGGAACTATTGGATGCTAGCTGTTTGGAAAATCTGTTCTTTAACAGGTTTTCTTGCATTTGCTTTTTCATATTGGCTGTAAATACTGGTTTCTTTGAAGAGTTATCAGAAGTAATGATTGTTAATTTTTTTTTAAGGTGATGATGATGAGATTCCACAGGAGTTGCTACTGGGAAAACATCAGCTTAGTGAGTTGGGTAGTGAATCTGCAAAAATCAAGGCAATGGGCATTATGGACAAGGTACATCTTCATAGTCTTTATCTATTTTTGAACATTTAATTTCATTAAACTGGCTAAAAATATATATCCCCTGTAATAATATTTCAACCTCTTCAGTTGTGCATGAGATACCATGAATAGGTATGCTTATGCTGAACTTACCTGAAGTGCTTAAAAAGTTACCACACCTCAACTGTTACTGTCTCTGATGCTAAGGTATTTTTGTTGAACAGTCCTTCTGTGTCAATGGTGACTTAGAGCACTATGCATCAATATGTAACACACATGCCTGAGCAGTAAAATCTAAATTAATTAATCTGTTTTCACAAAAGCACATCAATCTATAGTCTTTGCTCCTTACAGCTAGTGTTGAGCAACTACAGTAAAACAGAAGCTACCGTCAAAGTCAAAAAAACCACCCTTTCTAATATAGGCTGTCAGTGCATTGTAAGTATATGATGTCCATCCAGTGTGGTACTGAATTGCCTGTTTCCTCCCCCTCTCCAAAAGAAACTTTCAAACTTAAAAGATTTTATGCCCCAGGTGATAACATTCATTTTCTGTAAACTGCATATTGTGGTTTCTTTGCTATACTCTTCCTGACTTCAGTTCAAGAGAATTTTCTGTGTTGGTGCAAACTGTTGGTATCACACCTCTAGAAACAATTTTCTTGCTCTCCTCATCTTCCTAGAACTCTTGGCTTTGGGCAGTCTTATGTTATACTCTACCTGCTCTTGACGACTTACTATGTTTATGACGTGTCTGTGAAGCCACTTACTATACTATATATACACACTATACGCTGAAGGATTTTCTTTAACCCAAGATCTAGATATTCTTCCCGGCCTTTTCTTCAGTCCTGTCTACCTTCATCTGTAGGATGTTTTCAACCTGAGTGTTTTGCCTTCTTAATAGTTCTCACCCTTAACCTTTGTTGCCTGTTTTTTATACTTACGTATATACAAGTGCAGGTAAAATCAGAATTTTGTTGCTTCTAAAGAGAAGCACACCAGTATTATCTGGATGAGTGAAACAGGTTCTTCTGGAGTTCCGCATATTCTGCAGATTATTTAGCTGTAATTCTGTAGAACCATCAGTTAGAGAGTTTAAGTTACTTTTTTTCATCGTGCTAATTTTTCAAAGTTAACAAAATTACTAAGAATACATTTCCCCTGTGCTGGCACTCAAATATCAAGGAATTTCATTTCTGCTTTTCTGTAAGGTTTGGATTTTGTCCTAATAAAGCTCAGCTTTATTAGGTGAGCTTTACATAGTTAGCTTTATATGGTCAGCTAGAGTAAGTGATTCATACTTGGATTTGGTAAATTTAAGTTTCTAGAATCAGGAGTGTATAAACTATACATTATCGGCAGATAGGCAGTTTTAAATCTATTCGTATAAGTTTTGCTAGTTCAAAAAGCAGTTTGATTGCAATCTTAGAATGTATTTTACTAGTTTAATTGTATTATCAGCACTCTCAATCATGCTGGGTCAGAAACTGGCAAGTCAAGATCTGATCCTTATCTCAAAAGTGCTTACAATTTAAGCTTAATGCTAGAACTACGTAACATGTTCTGTCCTTCATCGATGGACGTTTTTTCAGCAATTTGGAAGCCTTTATGTTCCTACAGCTCCTTGATGTGTTTGTTTTCTTGTTTTAGCTCTCAACAGATAAAACAGTAAAGGTCCTGAATATTTTGGAGAAGAATATTCAAGATGGATCAAAGCTTTCTACATTACTTAACCATGTGAGTTTCAAATTACATCATTTTACACCACTGTTCAGCATAGGGTTTTTTTCACTTGATTGCCATTTAGTGATAATTTTAAATGCTGTGTGTGTGTGTGAAAGGAATTTCTGATTTTATATGCAAGTGATTAACAGATTGTCAAATTTTAAGATTTGAAGTAAAATTCAATTGATTATATTCTTGCAGTACTAAATGTTTTTCTATAGTACTGCTAACAAACAGATGTGTTGGGAGCAACTGAGTTACCTTTTGACTTAATTTTAAATATTATAGTTTCAATCTGAAGTATTTGTGGTAACTGGTATAACTTGCACTAGTGGAAATTTCTATGTTACTTGTCCATAAAACTTCCCTTACACAGTGGAAGAAAGGATGACCTACATGTAGAACATATTCCTCCCCTGAGCATTAAGAAGTGAGGAGGCATTTTAAATTGTAGAGTCATAGAATACCCAGAGTTGGAAGGGACCCACAACGGTCATTGAGTCCAGTTCCTGGCTCCACACAGGACCACCCAAAAACCAAACCCTGTATCTGAGAGCGTTGTCCAAACGCTTCTGGAACTCCAGCAGGCTCAGTGCCGTGACCACTGCCCTGGGGAGCCTGTTCCAGTGCCTGACCACCCCCTCGGTGAAGAACCTTTTCCTAACACCCAGCCTGAACCTCCCCTGGCACAGCTCCGTGCCGTTCCCTGGGGTCCTGTCGCTATCCCCAGAGAGCAGAGATCAGCGCCCGCCCCTCTGCTCCCCTCGTGAGGAAGCTGCAGGCCGCCATGAGGCCTCCCCTCAGCCTCCTCTCTGGGCTGAACAACCCAAGTGACCTCAGCCGCTCCTCATACGTCTTCCCCTCTAGACCCTTCACCATCTTTGTAACCATCCTTTGGACACTCTAACAGTTCTACGTCCTTTTTACATCCTTCCATGTTTTATGTATTTTTATATATCCTTCTTATATCCTTCTAAGTTTTATGTCCTTATGTTATATTTATTTAGGGCTGTTCTTAGGCTACAAAATTAAAGACTTCAATGTAAACAAAATTAACAGGAAGTTTAAGATTTTAAGTTTTTTTCCTGTTATACTTAAATCTGCATCTGGATTTGGAGTTTTTACGTGGTTGAAATGGGATATTTCGTGTTTTATGTATTTTTACACTTTCTAGACAAATCAATATTCTAACAAGAACAGTGTTCTTGAGTTTTATAGAAAAACTTGATCTGCAGAAATGGAGAGTGATTATGTATATTGGAAAAGAAGAATTTGAACTTGAAAATGAATGTCTTTAACAGCATGAAAAATAAGTGAAAAGGAAGTGTTCTTTTTTCTGATCTGTTGCAATGTGATTGAGCCTTTTTGCCAGTGCTTTTGAAGTACTATTTTTCTTTTAGCTTTCTGTAGTAAAACTCAAGATAACTAAGCAGTTAATGAAATTGTCGCATGACTGCAATTCAGAAACAAAGCTTCAGTTAAAAAAGAAGTAGACTTTAGTCAGAGAAGTTTTAGATTTTTCTTAAAACCTATTAAATATAATTTATATCATTATGGCAAAGAAACCTTCTACTAAGGAGTAAGCTTATGCTGTTTTATAATGCAGTGAAGATATGTTACCTATATGTCAGAGTATTATTCAAAGACAAAATGCACTTGCAGATTGTTTTTATTCCCAAGATTTATGAGCAACAAAATAGAAAGGCTTTAAAATCATTTTTTTAAAGCCTCCTTTGTGCTAGGAACAAATGACTTAAAGCTATTCCTTGCAAGAAACTTACAGGGATCTCCTAATTTGCAGGTGTTCGTCGATTTTTTTTTTTTAAAATACATGTACCATATATATAATGCACTGCAATTCTTTTAGATTCTCTTACCTTAATGGGAAAAAGTTGATAAGGTTAGAAATTAGTGTTTCACCAACCCCTTATTTTTCACAAGGAAAACCAAAAGTATTGAGCTATGCTGTTATGCAGGCAGGAAAGATTATTTTTCTCTGTGGTCAGTTAGTATGGCTACATCGGTACCAGCAACATTATCAGAAATTCTTCCTGGTTTTGCTATTGATGACATTATGAACAATATTTCAGTAATGTTGAGTGCTTGTAATTACTCTTGTTTGTTTGATTTTATAGCTTGTACAAACACCCAGTGCTAAAACTAAATGGGTATGTTTGATAAGACATAGTTTAAACCCATTGATAATAGATGAGTTGGACTGTGGAGAAAGTCTTATCCTCATGAATTTCATGTGACTTGTAACAGTCTTATTGTGTGAGAATTCCCTCTAGTGGCAAAAACTAGACTGGTAAAAGCAGCAAGCGGTGTGTGTAGACCACTAAGGAAAACACTAGATGAATGAGTTCATCTTAAGGTGCATCAGTCTTAAGTAGAGAGTATAGCAATCTTCCTTTATAACGCTTCCCTATGATATATGGAAAGCTTCTTTGTGTTTTACCACAACAATACAGTGAGGTACTGAAGACTTGTAACTTAGGGAGAAGTATTGCAAACATGTTGCTAGTAAAACAAGCAATTGATTTATAAAACGAACTGTTTTTGTATCATAAAGGAATGTGCTTGTATGTAAGTATATTAAAATGTCTTTATTATATTGTACTTGGTAAGGATAAAAACATGACTTGTGTTCACACTATCCTGCTTTTCTTGCCTGTTGCAGAACAATGACACTGAAGATGAGGAGAGATTATGGAGAGATCTTATTATGGAAAGAGTGACAAAATCTGCTGATGCTTGTCTTACTGCCATCAATATTATGACATCACCAAATATGCCTAAAGCTGTATATATTGAGGATGTAATAGAAAGAGTTATTCAATACACAAAATTTCATTTGCAGAACACTCTCTATCCTCAGTATGACCCTGTATATAGAGTGGATCCTCATGGTGGTTAGTACACTAAGAAATTTTAAAATCTCTTTTCACATTCTATTTATGTTTTGCTTTTTTTGGTTTTAATCTATTGTGTGATGATGCAAGTGGTGTGACTTCCCTGAAGATTTTTATATGCAACTCTTACATGAATAGTTCTTTCATATCACCTACAGCACCTGAATTAATGTTTTGTGTTATATTGAGGATGATGAAATGTGGAGTAAAAAAACAATTAATTAAATGTGTCCCCTGAATAACTTAGTCGTATTAATGTTTAGGTTTACTGCAATAACTACAGTGTCCATCATATATAAGCATTTAGACCAGAGTATTAAGAAGCTTGTCTAAAGTTTGTGTGCTGTGCGTAGTTATTATATGTATAAGTCATTTTATAGTCATAATCTCTGTTTATATAATGATTTATTTTAGGGAAAATTATTTTGGCTTTAGTGTTTTGTTGTCATATATACATCATCAGATGTGGGTGTCCAACATGAAGAACTGTTTTAAAATCTTGGATCTAGAATTCAGAACAATTTTAAAAAATTATTGTCATATGAAATTCTTGCTTTCCAATTGGTGCTGCTAAATACTTAATTTTCTGTAAACAATTGCATTCACAAAGCTGTCATTGTGGTGTTGTTTGGGAGACATATTTTGAGAAAATGGTCATCTTTCTAGTATTTGATGCAACTGAAACATTGAGAAAATTAATGAAAATATTTTTGATTTTCTAGGTGGTGTTTTAAGTTCAAAAGCAAAACGTGCCAAGTGTTCCACACATAAACAAAGAGTTATAGTGATGTTGTATAACAAAGTTTGTGACATTGTCAGCAGTTTGTCAGAGTTGCTAGAGATACAGCTTCTTACTGATACAACTATTCTTCAGGTAAGTTTTATCAGAAGAATGTCTGTCTGAGAATGTTGTGGGTTTTTTGTTTTTTTTTAGTTTTTTTCCTTTATTTTCCCAGAGAGACTGTAAAGTGTGGTTATGTCAATGACATGAAATATGAAATCAGTATAAACTGTTTTAGTGGCTAACATTAGACTCACTAGTCAATTGTGTAGTGTGTTATCTTCCTATTGTCTTCTGCAGTGAAAGAGTATTTCATATTCAAATCTTCAATGGCTGTTATCGTACACCTAAGAAAAGTTTAACCTGATTGTATTCAATTGCAAATAACATGAAGTAATATGTGTTGTTGAATACCTTACCTGCTGAATAAATAACCTGCTTGTGAAATTGCATGAATATCAGTTTGCCAGTCAAATATACTTAAAATAATTTCTTTCCATTAATAGGTATCATCTATGGGAATAACACCTTTCTTTGTAGAAAATGTCAGTGAACTACAATTGTGTGCCATAAAATTAGTGACTGCAGTAAGTAATTTTTAATTTGCACTTTCATGTTCCTGTACATCTGAGAATTATTAGAATATTTACATAGGCTGTATTTTTGCTGGTAGAGAATTAGAGTTTCAAACTACTTTTATTTTTTCATGTTTCTACAGTTTGGTATCGTAATCTAGGAATAGTATTAAATCTACGTGATCTGCTCCAGTTTGCAGAGGAGCAACTTAAGCGAGGAACTTACTTAATTATGGTTATGTGGTTTAAAGTTTAAACGCAATGCCCTTTCTCTTACCTGTCCACTCTCGTGTAAGAAATCTTAGCAACATGATTTTCCTCATTTCCTTTGTTAAGATTTGAATTTATGCATTAGAATAACCTAGAGAACTAGCAGGATACTTTTATAATAGAGTAAGTTCCTTTCCTCAGAAGAGGTGGATATATGAAAAATTAGTGGGGCAAATAAAATACTGTTTCAGGAAAAATGCAGTACAACAGAAATGTGCTTGTTCAAGTGGAAGTTTTCCATCTTTGTAAGGATCATATGCTCCAGAATTTATAAAAGGAATTCTGCCTGAAAAAAAGAGAAGCAAACTCTACAATCGTGACTGTAAATTGAAGGAATATTTCACGTCAAGCAAATATTAAAGACTAAGATATGAAGTAAAACTGGTTTGTCAAATATATTCTATGACCATATATGTATTCGTATTAATTTATGCTATTGCAGAGTTTTTGACTTATACAGTGTATTTCTACCATTGACAAAAATCTTTAAAATATGCAGTATTTTTAAGAGCTATTAGACATTTATGTTGTTAGAAGATTTTAAAAAATCTTTGTTTGAAAAAGGTTTTGTGTATTTTATAAATACTTGCTTTGAAGAAACAAAGTAATGCATTAAAAACAAGGTATGCATTAAAAGTCAAGTGAAGTGTATGTTACTACATACAATTTGTAACAACAAATTTAACAAGCAATATTGTATGTAACAATTAGTAATAGTTTAACAATCCTGTAACTGTTAAATAGGTGTTCTCCAGGTATGAAAAACATAGACAGCTAATACTGGAAGAAATTTTCACTTCCCTTGCGAGGCTACCAACTAGCAAGAGGAGTTTGAGAAACTTCAGGTAATTTCAGACATAGACCACTAACTCGTAGATGGAAGCATTTCCAGTTTTGTACATATAGAATGTTAGGCATCACTATTACCATTTCTTAAAAAATGTGCAACTTTGCAAGCTGCAGTTTCTTAGATGTTAATATTTACAAATCTCTACAGTGAGAGCAGAGTTTTCTGACAAATGTTTCTTGTAATCATTGTTTCTTATGCCACCATATTTATGCTTGGTTACAGTAATAATTGAAATATCTTGTTAGTCTTCTCACTACGAACATAAACGAGTATAACGTTAGTGTGCATTCAAAGGGGTTTTTGTTTCAAAATTCTTTGATTCTGTTTATAGGGAGTTACTTAGGTAATTTCTTCATTGCTAAAACTTGATAGGAGCATTCTGGCTGAATGTCTTTGAGGATATACTCAGAGCACTCTTTCCAGGATATCAAACTAATACTCCTTTGAATAAGTTCCATTTAGGAACTGCTCAGTTCACTTTGTGTTTAAAGCACTTCAGCTGGACTTCAGTGCATCTTCTGCATAATAGGTTCAGGTTCAATTTGGGAAAGTGTCTGACCCGAACTGGATTTCAGTTAAAACTGAGGTTGGATACCTTAAATGATTCTAAAACATTTGTTGGTGGTAGTAGTGTTAATTGCCATACATCTTTCCTGCTTGCTTACATATTTGTCCTAATACAATAATAATAACAGATATTACATACCTGTCTTGCTTGCATACATCTTTCCCCTGGGGACAGATTAATTGTCAATGAAACAGGTTGGCCAAGCCAGGGTAGATAAACAGGAACTATCCAGTAAAACAAATACATTGAAACTTTTAAGTTGAATTCAGGGTCCCTAAAGTTAACTTGAGTGCTTATGCCTACCACTTCATGTTTTTTTCATTATAGTTAAAGACATCTAGAAAATAGGAATGTGGTAGGTATAGGACCATAACTCATAGATAGCCTCTTTGAATTAGGATCTTTGCCAGAAGGAAGACTCCGTCTCAAGTCCACAGTGACTACACTATTTATCTCTTTTTTAAAAATCCTGCACATTCTATGTATGTTAAATAATACAGAAGTAGTAAATTATTAGGGCCACAATTTGGTGGGGATTTTTTATGCTGTGTTGGAAATTGACATGGCATTATACATAATAAGCCATTAGTAAGTGCCTTAGCATGTAGGTGTTTGATTTATTAAATACTTCTGTAGATTTTCAGTGGCTGAGCCTCGCAGATATACTGGTAGTCATCTGTGGGCTGTTTCAGTTCATCACTCCTACCTGAGAATAATACTGACTGTTTTTGTTAGACCCAATCTTTCACTTCATAAGAGAGAAGCAAATGACTAGTTAAATGTAAAGAAAACAGATTTCTAGCTGTGGTAAAAATTTTAGAAATCTTAAAATTATTTAGGACCAAAAATACTAGTTTTATTTTATTTTAGTGTTTAAGCCATCCTTTTCATACTAACAGGTTAAATAGCAGTGACACTGATGGAGAGCCTATGTATATTCAGATGGTAACGGCACTAGTTCTGCAGCTTATTCAATGTGTTGTGCACTTACCGTCAGCAGAAAAAGACTCTAATTCAGAGGAGGAATCGAACAAAAAAGTAAGGAAGATATTTTTTTTTAAATGTCTTCTTTTTTTGTGCAGGAATGACTGTGTTTCTGGGTATAATGTTTTATGATGATGGTCTAGTAATCAGACAATGTAATTGTCTGCTGTAATTATTTGATGCATGAGAAATGCTGATCTGGAAATAATATTTCTGTGTATGCTCAAGTGTTAGACTAATAAATCTTGCTACTTTTAGGTGGATCAAGATGTGCTTATTACTAACTCATATGAAACAGCCATGAGAACAGCACAAAACTTCCTTTCTATTTTTCTGAAGAAGTAAGTACTGTTATGTTCGTTAGTGTATTGATGAAACCAACTCTGAATAAAGTCTGTCACGCCTCTAGACAAACCTAATTACTTAACAGTGCTACATACCTGCTAGTAAAGTAACTTGTAACAGTGTACATTATAGATCCCTAGGAGAGCTTCCTCTCTGGACAAAACTTTTTATGTCACAGAAATTCTGTGGCGAGTTTGTTAAACGTGTAAGAGTCTGTCTGATAATTTATATAGGATCCTTTTATCATGTGTCTGTTACTCATCTGAAGCAGGAAAGATGAGTAAATATTTGAGTGGTGAAACCAGCTTCATTCAGTCATCAGAATGACTAAGATATAGAAAAACTGAAATCACTTTCACTTAGCTAAAGTTAGAAATGTCAGTAGCTCAGCAGGAAAAAAAATTACAATATACATCAATAATCGATAAGCATTATTTAGAAAAAGTCCTGGGGTTTTTATTGTGTTAATTTCCACTGTTAATCTGAGAGGCTGTTTAGAGATCTAGCCATCTCTCTGCCTACGGCTGGTATCATTAAAGAAGTTAAGAATGTCACATGTAAGTGAAACAGTATCAGGTATGATATCTTCTGAATTTTACATTCTGATTTTAACCTTGAAGAGCATGATACTGAGATGTCTTATCACTCAGATAAGTCAGACCAGGCTTAAAGAGTCTAGAATCAATACCTCCTAAATACACTGCTCCAGCTTGAGGTTCAGAAATTTACCTGCCTTCTTCAAGGCTTTAAAGCCTCTTCATGCAGGCTTTAATTCAAAACAATAAATGAAAAAGCTTAGGAAGAAGAATCCTGGATTAGTTGCTTTAAATGCAGTGCAACTTAGAGTGATATTTGTTCTTAACTGGATAAAATTATTTTTCTGCTAATATTCCAGGATTTTTTTCTTTTAGAATCACATCAAATGTGTTTTTCTGGTTAACCATAGGATTACTTTTGTTTACATCAGAAGAAAAGCTTAAATGGCTCTAAAATTTGCTTACGTAATGCATTCTTTTAAACAGGTGTGGTAGTAAACAAGGGGAGGAAGATTATAGGCCACTCTTTGAGAACTTCATTCAAGATCTTCTTTCCACAGTCAATAAACCAGAATGGCCGGCTGCAGAGTTGCTACTTAGCTTATTAGGAAGGCTATTGGTAAGGGATTCTTGTTTTTATTTCAGCTTATTTTGCAACTTGGAAAAAGTCATATGTAGACTGTTTCTCATGGAAATCCACTTCTACTGTTCCATGACATTTTCCACATTAAAAAAATGCCATATTATACCATTTAGTAAGTGAAGGTATTCATTTGGAATAAAGTCAGACTAATAGCTGTAATTATTCATGTTAAGTATCTTCTCTGGACTGTTCATTTGGCACAGAATCTGAAAACAGTTAAGTAGATGGTTCTTATGCCAATACTATTTACTTATGGAACGTGAAATTTTACAGAATGTGAACATTTTTGCTAATGTGTTTTTAGAGAGTTGTTCTTCAGTATTACAGTGTAATTAACCCAGTAATTGCACAAAATGGCTGATGTTGGAAGGTGCCTCTGAAGGTCATCTGGTCCAAACCCTGTGCTCAAGGAGGGCCACCTAGAGCAGAGTGCCCAGGACCATGGCCAGGTGGCTGTTGAAGATCTCCAGGGAAGGAGACTTCACAACCTCTCTGGGCAACCTGTGCCAGGGCTCCGTCACCCACACGGTAAAGAAGCACTTCCTGATGTTCAGACGAAACCTCTGGTGTTCCAGTTTGGGCCAACCGCCTCTTGTCCTGGCACTGGGCACCACTGAAAAAAACATGGCTCCATTTTCTTTGCCCACTCCCCTCAGGTATTTCTAGACACTGGTGAGATCCCCCCCGAGCCTCCTCCTCTTCTCCAGGCTGAACAGTCCCTGCCCTCTCAGTCTCTCCTCACAGGAGAGACATGCAGTCCCTTAATCATCTCAGTATGTCCATGTCCCTCTTGTACTGGGGAGGACAGAAGTGGACACAGTATTTGAGGTGCAGCCTCACCAATGCTGGGTAGAGGGGAAGGAACACCTCTCCTGACCTGCAGGCAATACTTTGCCTAGTGCAGCCAAGAATACCATTAGCCTTCTTAGCAGCAAGGGCACATTGCTGACTCGCATTCAACTTGGCGTCCGTGGGGACTCCTAGGTCCTTTTCTGCAGAGCTGCCTTCCAGCTGGGTGGGCCCCAGCATGTACTGGTGCCTGGGGTTGTTCCTCCCCAGATGCAGGGCTCTGGGCTTCTCCTTGTTGAACTCCATGAGATTCTTGTCAGCCTGTCAAGGTCCCTCTGGATGGCAGCATGGTCCTCTGGTGAGTCAGCCATTATGCCCCAGTTTGGTGTCGTCCATGAATTTATTGATGGTGGTGCACTCTACCCTATCATCCAGATTGTTGGTGACAGGACTGGCCACACATTGACCCTTAGAGGTACTCTGCTTGTTACTGGCCTCCAACTTGACTTCTCACCGTTGNCATACCCACTGCTCCCCCCTCATCCATCAGGCTAGTCATTTCATTATAGAAGCTAATCAGGTTGGTGAAGCATGACTTTCCCTTGGTGAATCCATGATGACTTCTTCTGATGGTTTTCTTCTCCTTCATGTGACTGTAAACAGTTTCTATCACCTTCCCAGGGATGAAGGTGAGGCTGACCAGCCTGTAGTTCCCTGGGTCATGCATCTGACCTTTTTGAAGATAGGGGTGACATTTGTTTTCTTTCAGTCTTCAGGCATCTCTCCCATTTGCCACGATCAAACCAAGATTGTAGAGAGTAGCCTGACAGTCACATCTACCAACTCCCTCAGCATTCATGGGTACATCC
>VXAL01015178.1:6781-47691 GCA_013399475.1 Chauna torquata
GCCCGGCGAGGCGGCGGGTCGAAAGGTGGAGCAGGCCGGTGGCGGTGGCGGGGTGGCGTGGGGTGGGGTGGGAGGAAGCCACGTCTGCACCGGCCCGGGCTGCTGCTTGTCGGGCCGAGCCGGAGAGCCACCGCAATGCCTTCGAACCACCCGCAGGTCTGCTCTTTGTTACCGGAAAGTTAGAGCAAGTCTCTGTGAAATTCGGCGCTAACAGACCTGCAGTGAGGACGCGCTGCTGTTTGTGGAGGAGTTGGAACATGAGTACTGTTACCATTTTTTTCCTGCTTTCTCTGAGTAACCTAAGGTGTCCTACAGAGACAGGCAGCCATCATTCTCCTTATCACAGGGGCCTGAAATGTGAGGAGTTAAGTGCTTTACAGAAAATCGTACAGTAACATGATGTACCTTTTTCCTTCCCCCAAGACCTGTGTGCCTCCCTTCAAAACCATTGTTTTCCTAATAAAGTAGAAATAATAAAGCGCAACCAACCAACAACGTACATTCCACTTTAAACTATTCTCTGCCTTAAGTTCATTCATTTTTCCCCCAAACGTCAATATTATATTAATAAATAACATCTTTCTGTATCCTCTGATTGCTTTTAAAGGGGAGAAAATGAGGAGATCCACTCTCTACTTGCCCATTTATTCTAAATCTGCAAAAATAAATTTGCCAGTGATTACCTTTTCCCTGTTAGTATTTTTTTCCTGTAGTTCGCATTATCATTTGCTTAATGTGTTACAATATATTTACTCCAGTTTGTAGTTTCAAGTCCTCCATGTGGCTTACCTTCCCCAGGATTTACGGGTAGTGGCTCTCTCTTTAATAAATCATTCTTCTACTGAAACCACAATCAACACTCTCATTGGATTCAGTAACAGCAGTGTTAGGCCCAGACAGTCACATCTTGCAGCAAATATTCATAAATATACATTCATTGAATATGACGTTAAATATCCTCTTGCAATTAGCCCTCCTTATTGATTGGTTCAATCATAATTACATGTCAGCTCTCTTCCTATATCTCAAATGTTTAAAGTATATTTAATCACAAATAGCCACCTTTCTGAAATACATAGCAATCAATGGCCCACAAAACCTGAACCTTTTGCAGTTTTGGTTTATTTGAAGACGATACATTAAAAATCTATTTTCTCATCTTTTCTCAGTGAATTTTACTATTGTTTTGATGCCTTATTTCCTGACATATATGTGCGTGGTTTTATTGTTGTTTTTGTTTGTTTGTTTGTTTTCTGGTACAAAAGGCACAAACTATAAGCAAAAAAAAAGCTGCTCTGTCATTTCAGTATCTACTTCCAGCTTTGGTTATATGATAGCGTATTTCATACACAGGCGCCAAAACCATGCAGAGTTGGTAGACTTGATAAAAACACCGTTTTCATCTGAATAAATTGGCCCCAGCATCTCTTCATAATGCTGCATTGTATGGTGTAGCCTAACAAAAAGTTTGCCAAAGTTATGCTATACCTTAAAACAGCCTTTGAAAAAGGAGTGACATAGTCCTCAGATGCATGTGAGCAGCAGGTCCTCTTTGCTCAGCCCACTGAGGCAGCTGGCAGTCCAAATGTGGGAGTGTTTGAACGTTGGTCGTAATGTGGAGTATTTGAAACTGAACCGATCCTTTTCATCGCTATCATCACAACTTGTGCCTTTTATCTATTTTTTTTCCACATTCTTACCCCTCTGCTATGATCAAAATCGGTATCTGACTGCTCAAAATGCAAGTTTCTGTGTGTCTATGTCTTGTTCTTTCCTTACTGATACAAATCACGAAATGCCTCCGCTACTGTGAGTTCCAAATGGTTGTGATCCAGGATCTGACCACTGTCTGTCTTCTCACTTTCCTCATCTGATCTAATTGCCTCTGTTCTTGCTGTTTTGCCTACCTAGTCCTGAAACTTCTTCCCTCGGTAGTCCTTCCCCAGCTCTGAAAATCCCTGTGGCTTGCTAGCTCTCGCAGCCTGGGCTGTGGTTGATTTCAACTTTCCAGCACTTTTCTGTTTGAGTTTAGCGGATCAGCACTCCGGAATTTTGTTAGTCACCCTCAGGTCATAAATAAGGAGGAAACCACTATTCAAAGTAAGCGACAGCCCAAAGTCCTCCAAGAAGTCCTGCCAGCAGGCATGCTGGCCCCTGAAGACCTTCCAGAACAGAGAACTACTTCAGAAGGAGCTGGGGGTACGTGTTCATCAGATTTTGGAGTGCGAGGTTCTGGAGCATTGTAGATGAAAATAGTCTTCAGGGAAGAGAAGAGAAGGCTTCAAAGAGTGGAGGTTATGTCATGGAGTTGTTTGCAGTTTGCCTTAGAAAGATGGATAATTTTGGAATCCAAAGGAGCATTAAGGTTTCCTTGGTTTCAACCATACCTTACTGGTTCTCACTAACAGTGCAACTGGGTCGCTTGACGCTAGCCATCATATGACCCAATTTGCTGGTACGCAGTTTTTTGATCTGCGGTTCTCCATGGTTCAGGTTTGCCCCTGATTTTACTTACTTTTAATTTTAGCTGTTTTTAAAATAATGACGTTTGTTTACATAAAACACTGGTTTCGCACATGATGCAATAATACTAGTAGCTTTTCCTTGGCAAATGCCTGTCTCCTTATTCTTTGAAACAGGATGCGATCCCTATTTTGAGTACATTGCTGTTCTCACGAAAAGCCACCAATGCATGGCCAAATTTTAAGTGATAATTTTCACCTATACATTAGACATGTTTCTGAGTTCAGGAGCCAATACCTCAAGATTATCACCCTCACTGTTCCTACCGCGAAGGCTATACAGTCTCTGTCCCTACCCATGTGCAGTCCACAGTAAAGCATGACTTTTACGTAGCAGTTACTGTTCCCGTTTCTTCTTGGTCAGTGTGAGAGAGAGCACAATAACAGACAGCAGTCTTTAATGAGCCTTAGGGCAATGCAGAGGAGGAAAGCTTCCTGTCCTGAATGTAGACGAGACAACAAACAGAGAGGGATAAAGAGAGAGAAAGAGTCTGGGGAAGGAGAAAGGGACAGAAAGAACTTGTGATGGGGATGTGGCAGAGCATTTCTCTATACAGGGTGTGCTCTAACCCAAGCCTTGCATTTTCCTAAGCAATTTAATGACAGAAGTTTAGTGATTCACGTAAGAAAATAAAGGCCAGGATCCTGGTTGGGGACCTAAGTGAGATGCTACCTTTTGGTAGTGAGAAGAGAGAATTTGGGTCTAGACATTGGAATAGGCATGAGTCTGTGCTTTTGTCAGTCAGTGATAGTTGGACTGATATTGTTACATGATCACCAGAGACCTTCGTTATTCAATTACTATGTGGATTTCATTTTGTTTTTATGAATAAGGCTGTGTTGCATGTTTTTCCATTCTGTTCACCTTGTGCTTTCTCTTACCTTTCCTTCTTTGTTTGTGTTTGTTGTCTTTTTGATGGTTTTGTTCCCACCTCATTCTGGTTCTGAACTTACTCACAGGCATAATTTGAAAAGATGATAGCTTTAGTAGCACAAGTATCTGAAGAGATTCCAACTGCCTGTACTAGTGCCTGTGCCAGCATGCTTGTGTTTGCCATCTTCCCATTTGTGCAGATCCATCTCTTTGGGCTGAAATCTGAACTGTCATTAAAGTCATGTTAACAAAACTTACATCTCTCTTTTTTTTCTTTTTCTCCTTTTTTTTTTTCTTTTTGTAATTTCAGAGGTCTGGTTGAGAGTGCAAACAGCTTCCCTAACTTTACTGGGTCCCCACAGTGCATAGCTAGGATAAATGGCAAAGGCTTGGAGAGAAAGGAAGGAAGGTGGAAGGAAGGGATCTTTTTCAACTGGCTTCACTGCCTGATCCAACATCCTGTGACACAAAATCCTGAGTTCTTCTAAGAGGAACTGCACATTTTCAAGTCGTTTCCAAGTCCTCATTGGACTGTAAACTTTCAGGTATAGGATCTCAAATACACACAGAAAATAGCCATCAAAGTGACATTTCTAGTGTGAGGCTCTGAATTCTATCTCTGGAAGTTACTTTGGGCCTCTTTCATTTGGTGGTGGAAAGATCGTTTGTCTGAAATGACTCATCGGGGTGAATTCATCCACGTGGAAGAAGTTTGTAGGTTGTTTTTTTTTTTTTTTTACCTAGGTTCACTTGGGTTAGCATTCCAGTTAATTTGTTTCTCAATCATCCCCTGAGTCAGCATTATTATAGCTACACTTTTCTGTTGAACTGACTCAGCCGTACTGTAAGTAGATATAGAATTTTCCTCTTATCATGGTATCGTAGAAACCAACAAGTGAAGAGGTACTATTAATTTCACTGTTCTTTTCTTAGGCCAATACGTCGTTGTTATTGTATGTCTGAGATCATACTCCTGTTAAAAAGAATGGTCCAGTGGCAAGTGAAGATCTGCTCCAATGTTCAGATTAGAAACATTATGAAAAAAAAGTAGATATTTGTCTTTACCTGAAGAGAGAAATGTGATACTTCCTGTGTCTTGCAGCATGGCCTACCTTCATTTCCCGAACTCTAGCTGGTCTCCAGTTGTGTGTGAACCCCACTCAGGGACTATCACAGAACCTTCACTAGGAGAGCTGATACTAGCTGCTTCACAGCAGTGTTTGGTATTGTCTTTCGCTGTGGGATTGTCTTCTCAGTTCTTGCTCCTTTATCTTTGTTCAGGTGCTTTCATGAGACTTATCTTGTCACTGTATTCATGTATATACTTAAAAACTAAGTACATGATGGAGTGATTATGCTTTATCTTCATTGCCCTCTTCTTGTTGCTTGAGGAAGTGGAAGTCATGTTTCCACTAACTAATCCATTCAAATAATAGTTTTAGAGCATCCCTTTCAACTTGGGGCTCTCCACTAGTCCCAGTACAACTCCTGTGAATTATATTCCTGCCATTTCTTTGCATGAACTTGTTCAGTGCAATTGTTGGGCCTTGAAATAAAATGAGCTTCTTCACAAAAGCCTGTGTCTAGCAAGAGATACAACCTCAGAGCACTTAATTTATTAATGGGGAAGGAAACTGAAAGAACACCAACCTATCATTTTGAGGTATGGCAAGTTTTTGCACACTCAGTGTTCCAGATAAGAAAGAAGCTGGGAACAGGTATTTTAAGACATACAACCTCTGATTGCTGGTGGTTGAATAAGAAATAATCCTGTAATAATTCTGTCTTCAGGGAGTGGAAGGTCACAGCTGTGAAACATCCTTTTCTCCTAAGATACCATTCACAAACTTTCTTGCTCTTGAATGGGGAGGAAGCCAGAGGGTTTACCAAATAGAAGGGTAGTGTGACCACATATGGAACTGAATATTCTCTTTTCTGTTGTATAGTAGTAATTAAGCCAATGCCAAAAATGCCAAAATGAAATTGCCCGTTCATTGTTTATTGTTTTAAACAAACTTGGGAAATGATTCAGCTCTCTCTGATATGTCCTAGCATATTTGAAAATAGCTCTTAGAAAAGGAGATGGAGAACAGCAATGCAGACTCCTAGTAGGAATGGCCCAGCTACAAAGAGAGACGCTGTGAGTACAAAGTGTTTTTCTCAAGGCGATGACACTGATCACTTACCTCAGAAAATCATTTTGCTATATGGATTCCTTAAGGAGCCCATTCTGGCATTTCTGTGATAATGGATGCAGAAGATGCACATCTCTGCATACAACTCTGCACTCCATGTGCTGAAGAGCAGAGGTGCACTGAGAGTTTTTGTCAGAGCCTCTTTGGTGTTTTTTGATTTTGTCATTACTTTATGACATTACAAATGACAAAGTAATCCACTGATGAGAGTTCTTTCCTTTCCCAAATTCTGTCCTTCATATCGTTTTCTTTAGTCTTTTCTTGTTTCTTCAGCCCATCTACCTTTCCTTCTCTGCTCATCTTTCTGCTGCTGTGAAGATTTTCTCTCTCTTTGTCCATCTCATAATTTCTCCACTTCATTCTCACTAAGACAGCTATTCTCTACGTCCTTCTCATTGGATGTTATTCTCTGAGCTCAGCTATGTTTATCGTGAAAAACAAGGGCCGTAGCTGAAAGTTTTCATCAATGATAATGATCACGATGATCTAGTGTATCTAGTACAGCATTGCTGAGAGATCCTCACTGAGGTATTGTATCTTTGTGATAGAGAATAGACTAATGCTCTGTAACAGGTAGTCCATGTTCAAAGTACAGAGTCCTGCAGGGGTGATAAATGGTGACTCTGAATCAGAAGTTATAACAGTGATGAGTCTTCAACACAGTGATGTGTAAACCAGCACTGGAGGAAGCAACCTGTGAGGGAGGAACTAGTATCTGGATGTGTTTAGCTGCTCACTAATTCAGACAACTCATTTCTCCCAGACGTTGCTTTTTTTTTTTTTTTCTTNTCCATACTTGTGCATTTATAGTCTGAATGGTAGTTGCTGGAGAAAGATGATAACTAACAAATGAAATAAATATATTTATAGCCACAAGCATCTGAGTCTTAAGTTTAGCTAAGTTCTTAAACGTTTGTCTACAAATCCTTTTTGATGGACTTTAGATTCTGTTACATTCTGTTATATAGCAAGAGAGGAGGGAATAGTAAACAGAAAAGATAAGGAGATAATGGTAGAAGGAATTAATAAAGTAAAATAATTACCAAAATGAGATTTAGAAAAGTTAAGCCCCTGGTCAGAGTTAAGGCTGAAATAGACATTTTATTATAACTGATAAGGATAGTAGGCAACTTTATTATGTGGGCAATATATGATTTACGATCTCCCTAAGTATTCATTTCCTTGCTGTTAAATGCCCTAGCTTTGCAAATGATGTGATACTGACAATAAAGTACATTTTCTTGGGGGCTTAACTGTTTTTTAAAATGAAAGTGATTTTGGTAGGGATTTATATTGTGAGTGACGCAAAAGACAATTTTTGCCACCTTTTTCTGCTGTTAGGAAATTAAACTCCCACAGTTCATGAGGAAATTAGATTGCTCCCGGAAAGGTTTCACTCATTCTGGAAGAAATATAAAACACAGGTTCTAAATTACGTCAAGTTCTTCCACTCCCAGTAGCACTCTTTCTTCCCTTCTGTGTCAGCCTTACCTCCCCTCTGTCTGTTCTTTGTTGATTCGTAAGCTGGATAACTTAGAGCCAAATATTTGTGTTTTTAAATTTTTGATTCAGTAATTGAGCATTTACAGAGCAAACAAAGAAAGTGAGAACATTTGCCGAGATACCTGTTAAAAGTCTGGCACTTCTTTGTAGCCCGTTGTATTTATACTGGTTTTCCTCATGCTTTAAAATGCAGATTATTCCATGAAATAAATAAGATGTGGGGACCTGTTTAATATACGGAGTGCATATTTATTGTTGTTAACAGTTCAAAAAACAAAAACAAACCAAACAAACAAACAAACAAACCTACCAAAATCGTCATTAAAAAGAAACTAGCATCTATGCAGATGTACCCTGGAAGTGATGTTACTTGAATATTGGAAAGCTTTATCCTTCTTGTATTCTGAAGAATTGCTTCCTCAGTGAGAGGTATGTACTTGCACCATGTAATTATTTGCTAAAGTGCAAGAAGGAGTTTGTTTTTGTCAGTTCTGAAGGTCTGTAGCCCTAAACTTCAATATTCACAGTGTAAGAAATATATCTGCAATGTATAGATTATCACTTAGTTCTGGTCCACCAGCTCATTAGCTCATTATCTTCTGTGAGCCTTTCATGAGAGTCTCATGAATGCAACAAAATCATGCTCACAGATACACACACAACGTGCATGTGACATTTAAAAGTTACATTTTGAAGCTCTACTCAGCAAATAAATCTTATAATCATCTTCTTTTTTTTTTTTTTTTTTTTTTTTGGAAAAGNTTTTTCTGGGAAAGGAGCGTTGGGCAAGGCCTGTGTGACCCAGAGAGGAAACAGCTTAAAACGTTCATGCTAGCTCTCCCTTAGAGAGAAAAAAGACTGGGCTTTCTCAAGACCTCCTTCTGACCAGCAGAGTCACACTTGTACCATCAGAGACAGAAGCAATACCCTCTGATTTACATGGTCAATTAGAACTTGCCAACATAGATGGATTTTGGTATATCCTGTGTCAGTTAGTTCACTTTTTTCTTCATCTATCTATCCACAAAGTACACAAAACCAGAGAAAATATAATCATTCCCAGCACTAAAATAATGAATTAAAAAAGACTTTTTTTTTTGGTAGACATTCGATAAAACGAAAAGGGAACTGTATCCTCAATCTTGTTATTTCCAGTGAAGCAGTGGAATCCAGCAACATGCAACAGGCTCCTAAGGGCAGTGTTCTGTACTTGCTTAGGCAATTATATTCTGAGTTACTTGTTCAGCTCTAGTTCTGGCCTGTTTTCTGATCAAGTCCACAGCTGTATATCGCTCTCTGTTGTCATCTGAAATACCCCAGCTTTACACTAATGTAACAGAGAACTGGATCTGTCTCACTGAATCAGCATGGTATGTTTCCAGCATAACTGGGGGAGGGCACTGGTTCAGATCATGTAACTGTACAATGCCAGCTGAATATCTCTGGACTGGGTCCCAATGTGTATTTGTTCCTGATTTGGCTTCTCTGGAAGCACAGACAAATTTTGTTAGCTTGGCTGTGAGATGGTCTCAAGATGACAAAGATGATGCAACCATTTCTGAGTAACATTGTTACTGTTGCTTCAGCTACAGGAAATGATGCTTGAACACTGCTGCATGCATTAGGAGGACAAGAATTCCGCCTCCAACAGAACAGGCTTTGTTCAGCACCAGTAATATCGCAGGTGAGGACCAAACGGAAAACCTTTCAACATAAACAAAGAAAACAATATAACACAACTGGCAAGCTTTTCATCTCCAGTGTCACAGGGAGATGCTGTCAGGATGAGAAGTTAACACATGGAAGCCAGCTGTAGCAACTAAATGTCTCGAGGAAACTTGTTCTTACATAATGAAATCCATTCACAAGCAATATCACAGAAAGTTGGAGTGACCTGATAAAACTCAGAAGAGATTACCAGATTTATTCTTGGAAAGGCAAGAAAGTGAAGCTCAAAGCCTGACAGACTCTGAAAATGATGAAAATGTGACTGTTAATTCAAAAGTTTTATTTCCAGATGTTCAAAGAAATGATTTTTTAATGATAGCATGTTGCATAATATGTTGGAAAACCACCTGTAAGTGTTCGTAAAACAAACTAAGACAAAATCAGAAAAACAGTCATGTTCAGAAATGCAGCAGGATATGCCATGAAAAACTAAAATTATCTGAGCAGAGTTCTGGCTTTGCTGTGAACTCATTACTAAGAAAACCGTGCTACTCTGCTGCCCCTGGAGCAGCCAGGGAAACTAATTTGGGAAAATGGTGACTTACAGAAAGAGGTTACTATACTGAGTTCATACGAAGTGCATAGTACCTCAGTGCAGCAGCGCAGGTAAGTACAAGACGTATTTGACATGTGATATGACATTGCTCCTTGCCCCTTCCCGCCAGTGTGCTTTGGGAGGAGGCCATGGAAACAGCAAGGGGCAACGTGGGGTCATCTCATAACCTGGTGTTTATTAGAGAAGCAGCCTCTCATACCTGCCAGGCTTGCCTGTGTGAAACTCTGTATTGCAAACGTAGCTAAGATTTTCCTGCTGCTGCAGACCCTCTAGTTGTTATAACGTGTTGGAAGCTCCAGGTAGCATTATTCATTTCATTTTTCTGAACAGATGGAAGCTAGAAGTAGATGAAGGGCTTACTATACTTTAGAAATGACAAGTTAAAAGCTTACACTCCCCTTCCCAAAGGTTTACAGTAAACTGATGTCCTTAATTGGATGTCAAAGTATTTTTTATGTTTAAATCATTTGAAGTCCTTAATAAAGTCTAATTAAAGGTAAAATCATTGTTCTATGCATTTCACATGGGCTTTTGCTGTAGATCAAGTAAAATCCAGATCTGAACTCCAACTTTTAGGAAGCCCTTAATAAAATGAGTCTCATTAATGTCAAACTGCTGGATTTGGGACCTGATTAAAAACCATTTGACATTAATGAGACTCATTTTGTTAAGGGCTTTTAAAATCAGGCCCATACACAGATGCAGGCCAATTTAAGAAAGTCTGCACTTGTACGTAATGCATTTGTCTATGAATCCTGTGCTGTTTGTGTGGTTGGTCTGCATAGCTCACAGAACAGAGAGACACTGAAGACAGTTTACAGCTGACCTTTAAACTTCATTGATTTTACTGTGAACCTCCTTAAAATTTTTCTTTATCTTATACAAGTTTCTTTATCTTATACTAGTTGCAAACTCTCTCAAAAGTCAGATGCAGGTCCTCAAGTTGTGAAGATGTAAAACTGCTTATATTACAGATTTCTTGCTAGTCTCATAAGGAGAATGAGCAGTGAAATTTGAACCTTCTTGGATCTGTTTCTTCCAGCAAGACAACACAAAAGGGCTGTACTACTGTGCTGGAGATTTTGACAATGTGAGCGCAGCAGCTCGTTGTCAGAACTTCATAATTAGAATAGTCTTTTCACATTTGGATGTGGATGTATCCCTGTCAGTGATCAAGGGGAAAAGACTGCATAATATGTAAGAAATATATTTTTGCACTTCTAGAACTAACAAATAATAAAACCAATTTTGTTTAACCTCATACATATCTTCACCTTCTATGGGTGTCTACAGGCAAAAATACACAAGGACACCCTAAAGGCAAATTTCTCAAAGTTTTGTTCTTATTATAGCAAATTGCTGTTTAAAATGTTTTGCAAACTTATGTAAAATATTTCCTGCTAATTGAACTCTCACATGAAACCAAGTGGTCCCCAGGGAAGAGAAGATATCTGTGCCATCAGGTTTGCTTTAAGAATATGTTTGTTTTGTTTTGAAAGTTTGGCTGAAAATAGAAAATGCAGTCGATATGCCAACAGTTCTTTGTCATGTTACTGTATGACCTTTGTTAGGGGTGGTCAGTTGTCTGACTCCATTTTGTTTGTGTGTTTAGAAGATGTCACCGTAAATTATTTGTTTGTAAAGCTATCTGTATAATTTTGAAGCCTGAGTATGGTAATTCTATTTACTTCACAGACAACTTGAGAGATTTCCTTGATAGCAAGTCAGTAGAGCAGGAGCAGAAAGATATTATTGACGAGTCAGTAAGTCATCTTAAAGATGAGTGTCAGCATCTTTAATTTTCCCTTCAGTTAAGTATTTAAAGGCAGTCAGATTTTTAGGCTTTTAAGCATTTCTAGGCCTGGAGGACAAGAATTGTGCTCATAGCTGTGCCTTACAGGACAGCAATTTCTTGTGTCATTCACACTGTGCTTTGAAGGTCAGGATGCATAGGGTGTTTACTGTGAAGACAAATTCTTGAAAGATGCTCTGTAAGCCTGCAGTTCATACTGAAGTCAATGTGCTCTTTCAGTACGGAAACCAGATGATGTGCTGCACGTCTTAATTAGTGACCTGTTTTTAATTTCAGAGGTGGGGCTAAATAAACAGGTGCCTGAGATTAAGAGCTTTTTCCTTCTGCAGTTTGTATAATGCAGGCTACTCTGTATTTCATATTCTATATGTTGGTTCCCCTCTGCTTCATAGTTTGGTTCAGTTTTCCAATCTAAGCCACTTTGCAGAGAACAGAGGTATATCAGTGTTTGCAGAGTGTACCATCCCCTTCCTGCCTGGGAAGCAGGAACAGAGCATGGGGTGCTGTTGTGATGATGACCTTTGGCAAGCTGAGATGCAAAGCACCCGGCAGGAATTTCCTCCAGCACAAAGGTATTTAACAAATTCTCCAATTCCATGGTGGGACCTAGTCAGTAGGTGGTCCACTTGTCTGTCTGTCTTTGCTTATCCTCCTATTTCGCTTAGGGTAGCTGCAGTAAGAGAAGGAAAACAAAACAAAACAAAATAAAACAAAAAACAGCTATTAAACTGGAAAGACATGTGATCTGCATAATTGCTCTAATTGCAGCTAGTTCTGCGATGAATAGTCCTGCTGTCAAATTCAACAATGACTTAGGGGAGAAAATATCTCCAAGTTCTTTACTATGACATGAAAGACATGAAAAAACTCTTAACGATCATTGCCATTCAGTTTAAAGGGCCAGTGACTAATAAAAGAGGAGGGGAAACAGTGCCATTGTTGAATTATTAAGTAAAGGATTAAATTGGCAAGCATAAATAAACAAAATTAAACCATGCACCTCTCTGGCCTTTTTGACGTGCATAAATTGGTATGTCAGTCATGCATGACAGAGGTAGTGATTCAGCAGCAGCAGGGATTTTTAACATAATTGTGTCAAATGGTGTTTCAAATAGAGAGAACTCTAAACGTTCTGCTATCTCAGGACTCCCAAAGAAACAGAGAAAGAAAACTACATGGGCTGTTGACAGAAGCAGAATGTCATCCACAGACCTGAAGACAGGGTTAAAAGGAAGGAAAGCCAGGCAGCCCTAACCTGACACCAACTTTCTGTGGCCTTGCACTGATCACTCCATGTCTCTTTCTTGATTTCTTGGTCTTTAAAATAAAGCACACTTACCTCATTCTAGTATTGTAAAACTTAGTTAGTGTCTGCATGGTGCATTTGCTATAGAGGAGCAAAAGATTTATGGGCTTCTTTTAGAATTTGTTACTGAGACATGAACAGTGATAAAACTGCTGTTCGTATGTGGGAAGCCCTGTTTTACAGAGTAGAAACTCAGTCAGGATATCCGGATCTAGTGCCCAGTAACAAAGAAGTGGCACCTGAGACAAATGTTTGTTACATGCATAAGTGTGGCTGTGGAGTATGGCCCTTCAACGTATCCTGGCTTGAAAAATGAAGCATCCCTTTCCGATTTCATTTCTACTTCCATTCTGTTGAATTAGCACAGAAATAATTTTATTTTTGTTTCTTCCCTTTGAAAAAGTATACACTTTCCTGTTTGTGGTGGGTTGATCCTGGCCAACAACAAAGCACCCCCAGCTGCTCATTCAGTCCCCCACATTCACATGGGAGAAGAGCAAATGTAAGAAAGAGATCGTGGGTCAAGAGAAAGGCATTTTAATAAATAAAGGGAGTAAAGAAAAAAGAGAAAAGAAAAAGTGATGCAACAGGAGTCATTCACCACCTCCCAGAAGCAGACCAAAGCCCAGCCAGCCTCTGAGCAACGACTACCTTGGAAAGACAACACACCTCTTGAATTGCTGAGCATGACATTGTCTGGCACAGTCTAGCCAGTTGGTCAGCCGAGGTCCATGGTCCCAACTCTACCCCCTCCCAGTCTCTTGCATACCCCCAGCCTTCTTGCTCAAGGGGGCAGAGTCAGAAACACGGAAGGCTTTGCAGGCACTTCTCAGCAGTAGTTAAAACATGGGTGAGGTATCAACACTGTTTTGGTCACAAATCTAAAGCGCAACATCATGCAGGCTGCTGTGAAGAAATTTAATTCCATCCCAGCCAGACCCTGTACACTGTTGCATTATCTAAAGTTGTAGGGTTTTTTTGTTTGTTTGTTTGTTTGTTTGTTTGTTTTTCCCCTGGGTTTTGGGCTCATTCTAAAATTCTAATATTTTGTCCTCTGTGTGTATATGTTGGACTGAGATGCCTTTAAGCCTGGTTCCAGGCACCTCAGACTTTGAAATATGACATTCAGACCAGAGGTTATTTCTACCCAACCTGAACCAAATCCTTAGATTCGAAGATACCCAAAGTTAGAAAGGTTAAGATTTGCATATAAACTTTGTGCTTGGTCACCATATTTTATTGTGGAAGTGGGTAAAGTAAAGGAAAACGAGGTAAAATAAAGTCAAAGTCTTGCCCAAATGCAGTTGGAACAGTCCTTTTTAAAAGGTTGAAAACACTGTGCAAATTATTTTTAATGTCTTTATTTTTGTGCAGTTTTGTACTTCCTTGTTTTTTTCCATGGTGGAAAGCTAAAGAGCCTGTTTTGGTGAAATATCTGTCCTGACTGGAAGCAGGAAGTACTGTAAATGGCATAAGAAAGCATATTCTCATGACATTTCCTGTCCAATTTTGCTGACTGGATATTCAAATGCAATCATATTCAAAATGTCAACTGATTTGGCTTTGTTCCATGCCTCTCATCACATCCCTTTTCACATCGTTTATCTTCTGCTCCCTGTTTGTCTTTAGGGTACATCTTGGTGCCTGTTTCATACCTTTGCACAGAAACAGTTCTTTGGTAAGGATATATATATGTATTGTTCAGTCTGGGGAGCATGGTTACTCAGAACTATTGAGCAGGATGGTTTTGAATATTAGCTACTGATACAGATTCACTTTAACAGAAGAAATAATATGGAGCAGTCTGGCTATTACTAGGTATCATTGTGCCCTGACAATATTTTATACTTTGCAATATGAATTAGCCTTCCTTCCACACTGCTGGTACTAACCAGTGCCCTGATGGCAGTCTAAGCCATAGGGGTTTGTGTTGGTGGTATCCACCCACTCCTTACGGCATTTTTCCTGAGTTCTCCAGAATAAATGAGCAGCTGTGGAAGACAGACAGAGAGAGCAGCTTCAAAAATGAGGTTTTAGCTGTTTCATGCACTTGCAGCCTCCATATGGAAGCTCCATAGACTGCAGCCTTCAGAGGCTGGGGCAGAATAAAACTCAGTTCTGTCCCACTGTCCAGGTCCTGCTGGTGACATTTGCCATCCTTTTCTTCTGCTGGATATGGTAACTTGTCTGTGTTCCCTGCTGGTGGAGAATTGATCTGTCCGCATTGGGCACTTCCAGTTGAATCAGGGCACCAAATAAACACGTTCTGGAAAAACTGGTGGTACTGGGGAAAACTGAAACCTGGAAGTACTACAAAGAAAACAAATCTGGGAAAAGAACCAAGTGGAAGGAAGGAGCTTTAGAAGCCCCTCACACATTAAATTCTCTGTGAGTAAAGGGAATAACCAAGGAGATTTAAGTTGAACTTCAGTCTATTTAATTTTGATTACATTCAAAAACGGGAAGCAGCAAAGAAGACAACAAAGGTTCCCATCATTTCTGACAGTAGATGGGTGTAATAATTCTGAGTTTAACCATTTATTTAGGCAGAAGAGAATATCAAGAAAATTTAAGTCTATCTCAAACGTGATACACTTCTTGGAAAGTTGAAAAAGCATATGAATGGCATAATTTTAAATATTTTAAATGAGATCATCACACAAGAGATAAATTAACAGGAGAGTTCATGACTTCTGTACGTAAGATTGACTCCAAAAATTGATTTTGAAATTTTGGGTGCTGAGTCCCTTCAGGAAACCAATTTCCAGCATTCAAACTGCTGAAAGACACTGGGAAGATACCTGCAATTTGTAAAAGAAGAGATGTCTCCTTATGCTGATGAAAAATTATGGAAAGTAGTCAATATTCCAGTGAAGTGCAAAACATAAAAATTGTTGCACAAGAAACATGTAAAGCAACAGAAAGGATTGCATATACCACAGATTTAGAGTCCAGCAGAGCAACATAGGGTTGTATGAGCTGTGACTCTGCAAGCATTTGCATCAGAATTGCGGTGTATGCATATGGAGCACACCATAGATACAGACAGTAACAACAGCACCATTAATCCAGAGGATTTTCTCTGGCAATGTTGAGCAATATGTGAGATGATGGGACTATTAATTTGAAAGCAATTAAAGTATCTATTAAATTACTTTGGACATTGTTTCTAGCAACAAATTACGCAAAAAGCAGTTTTGTTTACACTGAAGAAAACCAGTACCTCTGGAAGTAAACAATTAAACTGAAGGTTTCCACTGCTAAGCTTCTACTCACTGCATGCACAGGAGAATAAAATGTTTGGATAGGAAGGAATTTGCTGTGGTACACTGTGCTGAGCTAAGCTGCGGAGCTTGTCAGTAGATTCAAGACCACAGAACAACTGAGGAAGGAGTTGAGGACCTCTTATAAAAAACTACACAAACCTAAGAAAAGAGAAAACAATCCCTGTTCTGTGTTTCTTGTCACTAGAAATCCGCTGCAACTTCAGGTAGAGGATTAAAAGAAGATTTAGTAAGTTTTATTGTGCTGGCACTATGGTTCTGTGTTCAGGAATACCTGAGCTGTACACTAACAGATCACCTCCTGTTACAAATTTCATTTGGATCAGACCTGAATATATGGTTACATTTCTGTCAAATTATCTAAATTCTGTCAAATTAAAATGTACATGATACAGTATTTTTTCTGGCTTCATGCTGTATGCAAGAGGACAGCTGATATGTGATCTGGCAGAAAATCTGCTAGGACAAAGTTTACTTCTAAATACTTTTTTTGGAACAAATTTGAATCCACAGAGTGAGTGTGTACTAGCTCAAATATTTTGCTTATGAATCTACAACATTTTGGATCTGGCATATGTGCCCAAGTAATTCATTCTGTTGTGCAAGCATGGCTGAGGAACCACAGGGCCAAAAGGAAAGGGTGGGAAAAGAGGTGGATCTCTGTCACTTGCACGTAGATCTCATTCACCAAAGAATAAATAAGTAGGAAAGAGAATGCAATACATTACCAGTAAGAAGGTGGGTACCTCTGCCTTCCCTTTTGGATGAAGAGGCGCCCTATATTTATTTGAGAGTTTCCTCAGACAGGCAATAGATGTTACAGGGTGAGTACCTCAAGTCTTTGTGCAACCTAATATGTACTCCCAGAAGCATTGCTAGCCTGTCAGGCAAGCTGTGTGGTTCCTGTCAGCATTTCAGGGAACTTAGGTTAATGAACGGTGTTTTTTTAAGTTCAGCTGGTAGGATGAATAGTTGTGTTCATGCTTTCTGTATGTTCTATGCCAGTTATACTCCAGCAAACAAGCAAACGAACAAACAAAAACCAACTGGAGTTCTGTCTTTTGATTATTTAAACAGAAGTGAGGCTTTCCTGGAGAAGTTGGGCATGACGGGAGCTCCAAACTGATAGTTTAGTTGTGGTAAAATCTTCCATCAAAGCTTGTTGGATCAGTATGAGTGAATAGGAGAAGAGAGCTTCTGAGTAAGGCACTCCTCGGTTGCCTCTGTGTCCTTTGGGTGCAGTTTGACTGTAACTTTGTTCTGAATTACCTGCAGGCTGAACTGAGCACTCTTCCTCCCGCTACACACCACCTTCCCCTTCCCACAAGCCTTGTACCAGCTCTGACACTGCACACCTACTGTGTGCAGCCTGGTGAGAATGTGGGGCTGCTAAAGATGACCTGATGTATGCCGTGGCCGCACACTCATGACACCGAGCAAGAGACATAGGAGAACACAGGGCCACCACATTTTGTGGCATCGCACAGTCAGATTGGATTGAACATAACATGAAACAGCATCCTCTGGTATTTTAATTCCACAAATAAATTAAACCAATGTGACTCAGCACTGCTGCAAAAGGAGTGGCAGCTCTCTTCCCATTAGGACTACTTAGTTCTTCCCCTCTTCCTCCTCCTCAAGGTGTTTAGAGCATTCTTTCCTTCTTTCTTTCCTTCTCTTTCTTTCTTTCCTTCTTTCTTTGCTTCTCTTTCTCTTTCTTTCTTTTTCTTTCTTTCTTTCTTTCTTTCTTTCTTTCTTTCTTTCTTTCTTCCTTTCTTCCTTTCTTCCTTTCTTCCTTTCTTCCTTTCTTCCTTTCTTCCTTCCTTTCTTTCTTCCTTTCTTTTTTCTTCCTTTCTTTCTTTTTCTTCCTTTCTTTTTCTCTTCCTTTCTTTTTCTCTTCCTTTCTCTCTTGTTTTTTTCCCCTACATTGCTGAGTTAATTTTACCGGGTTAAGTTTCCCAGTTCATTGCACTGCATGGCCACACGAGTGCTGTCAGGACCGATTTGGAGGCATTAAGATTGGTTTATGCTGATTTAAACTACATGACTGAGTTAAAGCAGCTATCTCAGCCAGGAACAGAGAGAGGGAAAGAAGCCCGATAAGACTTAATTGTCACCTTTTAGTCACTGGCAATTAGCGTGCACATCTGAAAATGGTCTCTGTTTCTCAGATAGGTTGTTCCCAGATAAGCCAATGCACATATGGTGTAAGTGCCCGTATCATACTGTAAACATAACTGACTGCCATATGCAACTATAAACTATCGTGTGTCTATACATAGCCAACAGAGTTTGTAGGTTTATGAGGTTGATATAAATCTGTCTGTTTTATTTATTTTGTACATTTTTAAATGTTACTCTTTTAGCTTCAAGAAGATGCTGTGGCGGTGGGGACTGTGCCTTTAAGGGCTGAGGTTCCCAGGCAGAGACTCTGTGCAGGGGGCTGTGAAGCCCCTTTTGTTATTATGCACAGCCAATTAAAACCAAATAGAAAATAAAGCAGATCCTTTGCAAGAACCTTAAGCCCTTGAATGATCACTGCAGGTGTCATCCATCATTTTCTAAAGAGTTTGTAGTGTTAAGAGAAGGCAGGAGGTACTAGAAGGGGACAGAGAGTAAGTAGTAAGTTTACCAAAATAAGACCGAGCTCTGGAAGGAGGCACACTAGAAAGAATAGAAACATTTTCTAAGTCGCTTGAGCTCTGCTCTTTGCTATGCAGATTGAACTTGCTGCAGAACTTCCCTTTCCTCAGCACGCCTGTCTGGAATTGGTGTTGTAGTGACGGCAGCGACAAGCAGCTGCAGTAAGAGAGGCATCATGTCCAGCTACTTGGTCCATCGCTTTGTTTGACTAGTCACTTTTGTTCTGTTTCTCCTGTTGTTTCCTTTGAGGAGACAGATGCTGCATGTGTGAGAGTATGCTGGGTCCTCCCCAGATTTTTTCAGAGGACATGGATAGCTATGTATGGTTTCCTTAAAAACAGAATATTATCGGGACTGTTTTCATTCTGTGCAATAAGAAAGTTTATTTATGCAGGTTTGGGGGAGGAAGAAGGAGAGAACTAAGAGCAATCCAGTGAGCTTAGCTGAAATGTTGAAGGACAAATGAAGTATTCCATTCCTGTCTTCTTAAAAGCAGATCAGAATTTGGTGTACTGAAATGATACTCTGTTAACTGGCTTCCTGTATTTTCTCCCTAGGCAATCATGTATAGCCACCAACGGAGACAGGATGAGTAGGCTGGAGAAAAGTTTTGCCCAACTTGATATGGCAGATCCTATGTTCTCCAGTGTTTGGGAGATGTGCAGTTTTGGAGAATAAACCCTGAATAACCAGACAGTTGTGACTTGGTGACCTAATGCAGCTCCCAGAGGACCAGAGACTTGCTAGTGTTGGTGCAAGTGCAGAGCTGGTATGCACAGCTGGGAGGGAGAGGTCTCTGTGACACCATCTGCACGCTACAGGCTCTGCCGTCCCACAGCTGCTGTTTGTACTACACCTATGTTATCCTGTGTGTGCTCTTCACTTCTTGCACTTGTGCTGGTGTACTGACAACTGATACAGTTGATCATCCAAAGTACCTGCCCTCAGTGCTCATAAGACAAACTGCAGACCAAAAATGCGTCTAGTAAGAGATATTACTTTACACTATATGGCCCAACTATCTCCTGTTCCTAATAATCTTTAAGAATTTGAATGCTTAAGAAATAGAGGATGCATTCTTGTTTTCTATTGTTAGTTACCTTATTCTCCTCTGGAAACACTATAAATTTCAAGGTTGCCAGATGTATTTCTTTTTCTAGGTTTTTGGTTTCATTAAGAAAAATGAGGCAGAAAAGACTAATCATAGTGGAGACCACTATTTTTTTTCTTCTATTATATGCATAAATTTGGTTGCAATGTAACTGTGGATTGAAGAAAGTGAGTGCATAACTCACAAGGAGGAGGATTACTGCAAATTCACTTGTTGAATCTGCAAACCAGGATGTTACAAGCAGATAGGAGCTGGGATTATGGAATTATGAAACTGTTGTCCTATTTCTGTGTGTATCTTCTACTGGCAAGAAGTTCTATGCATTAATAGATGTAGAGATAAAAAGATATATTTTTTTTTAAGAATGAATCAACAAAATTAAGTTGTAGTTTGTTGAATAGCAGTAAGACTTGTGACTTAACCATTGTTTCAGTTCTTTCAGTGAGTGTGTAAGAAAGTTGGTCGTCAAAGTTTTGATGTTTAGCCTTTCTTCCAGTCACCTGCCTTAAAGTCATCTGGGACTGTCAGTAGACCTGCAGAGAGAAATCAAAGTCCATGAAGCCTCATTTAACACAAACACACACACACACACAATGTATATCAGTTAGAAGTTTGTACTTGCCTAGCTGTATCAGATTAGACATGCTAACGTGTCGCTGTTCTGCCTTCATCAGGACGTGTCTTGAACCAACCGTTAATTGCAGTTTGGAACAGGTTTTAACGTGTTGAGTTAGTTAAAAATGCTTTGGTAGTCATGTCGTGTTTCCTGTCATGATGGCTTTTTGCTGGGCTTTTTTTTTCTTTTCCCAGTAGTTCACTGCCATCTAAATAAACTGTTATCTTACAAACAGGAACTTTATTGGTTATTTTCTTGTTTTCTCTCTAGTTTACATACTTTTACAGGCATTTACCCATTAATTACTTTATTCAAATGAAAGTAAAAGGTAGCTGACAAAGGAAAAAAGGGGGAGGGTGTGTGTGTGAATGCCACCAGTCTGTCTCAATGATAGGATAGTAGTTCTGAGTGAATTTTTTCTCTCTCTTTAAAAAACAAAAACAAAAACCTGCAGTAGGTGGCTTTGCAATACATTACACTCCTATAGAGACTGACAGAGTGTCATCACTGCAAATTTCTTTAACTTCAGATATATCTAAGATTGGAGGAGAGACTGAGACGATAGCCCAGGACTGAGCATTCCCAAAATTATGATAGTTTGGCTCCAGATAGGGACCTAATTTTTCAACTCATCTACGAAATGTTTGTCCTAGGAAACATAAATTATGGACTACAGATCAACTTAGCTCTGACAGTAACAATAGCACAGCTGTCTGCCAAAGGCCATCACATTTTGAAGAAATATTCAAAGTGCTTGAAATGTAAATCTTGTCCCTGAACTGTAATTTTTAATGATGTAGCTAGCTATTGCCTCTAAAGAACCAAGTCTTTCTTCATTCTTTACTGCGGGAAAACTCTTACTGAGTTGTTTCAATTTATCTTTTCCAGAAGTCCAATAGGTCTGAGTAAAGAGATAAAGCACCAGTTCCCATCCCCAAAATGCCACTTTTAGCCTTTATGAATGATCCAGAGAGATCTCTAAGTTACAAGTGTGGCTGTATAGTGCTCAGGGCCCACAGCACTCTCAGACTTTCCTGAGGAGCATAGGGCATTCAGTACTTTTCAGGGTCAGGCTCAAATCTAATAAGGAAAAAAGCAAAGAATACAGAAATATTTAATTCAGCTTTCTTTGTGGATGTGCCTCACATCTGTCTTAGATACCATTTTTCCCTCTTTTCAGAAGCCTCTCAGAGACCGAGAGAGTTTGTGCTTTCCTTTAAAAGCTGTTGTTTATGGTCTAACACCAAACAAGTGAGGCTCTTTGATGCTTGCACCCGACGACTAATGAGCCAGGAGGTTAGTATAGAAAGACAATGAAAACTACTGGGGGGAGCAAGCCTCCTCCCAGAAGTGCAGTGCCTCCCTCGAGTTTTACAAGGTCATTCACAGCATTAAGTAGAAACAGGATGAGTCAAGGATATGTCAGAGCCTCTCCAGCTGATGTTGGTTGTTTCTTCCATAGGGGAACTGTCCAGCAAAGCCACACGGCAGCTACAAAACAAAATGGTATCCTTCCATGGGAAAAAAAAAAAGAAAGAAAAAAAAAGAAGAAAAGAAACACTGGATGTATTGAAAAGCAGCTGTGCTCAAGGACCAGACAGCTCTCCTTCTCATTTTCTATCAGAAATTCTGAAAAGAACAAGTAGGTAATAGCTAGTAAGCACAGACCCTCCATGCAGGAATAATCAGTTCCTATTCTGGATATGTCTCACTGCAAACTGAAGGCATCAAGTGCTGGACTTGTAATACAGAAGGGTTTACTGCAGGCTGCTTGTGACAGAGCATCAAATTGCTGGGTTTGCCTTTTATTTCTGCCCTAGAATAAAGGAGGGAAGAAACTGTGCTTTTTGTAGGACACTTAGTGCATTTCTTAATGCAGAAAAGTGACAAAAGTGACATTTCTTTATGTGACAAAGCCACAATTGACTTCTTAATATGCCAAAGAAAATTCTGTTTTTTAAAAAAAAAAAATCTGTATTGTTTGTATCCCAATTGCTTTCTGAGCCACAAAAAGACTGAGATTTAAAGGTTGGTTAAATACACACCATGTGTCTGTGATATCCCATTGTATAGTCTTAAAAATCTGAATAGTAGATTTCAATTACGTATCACTGTAATGAACATCTGTAGTTTCTTTGTGAGTAGCAAAGCCTTGCTTTCAAAACTCTGCTTCAAAATTTCTCCTGTACTGAAATGTGATGTGTAGTGTCAAATCTCGTGCAACAAACATCACTTTCAGTTACTGTACATTTTGTTTTTAAGATGTGATTAAGATACATGTACAGTCCAGCAAACAAGGGTGTTGAATGCCTTACAGATTTCTTCAGATGTTTTCACATCTTCCCAGGAGCGGAATTTCAAAGAGAACACATCATCCTCGTATGCATATGAATGAGTACTATTTTTTTTAAAAAAGTGTTGCACCATTTAATCCATAAATGTTTAAAATCATAAACAGAACGTAGTTCCAAATACCTCCATTAATTTCTGAAACGTGCATTTGGTTTATAGGTAAGATAGCCTTTAGTTACTAGAAGTAACTCAGTGGGTTTTGGACATTTTTAGGAGGAACAAGTAAAGCTAAAGTTAACTTCTGTTTTTGAAACATTTCACACTATTATTGCAAGTCGCCCAAGCAGTAACATGACATATCATTGTAGATGATCTGTCATATCTGATTCTTCCATCCTCTGTTGATTTGATCTGTCATCCTTTTGGTTCTCCTTCATATTCTTTCAGTAATCCTTGGCTCTCACTCTCTCCTCAGTTCTCCAGTCTGGCTGAGGAATCTGTGGCTTCCACAATGAAGGTCCTCGTCACTCCATGGTGTCCCACTTACCTTTCCTTGCAATCTCTTGGGGTCATCTTCCGTACTGACCTTAGTCATGCTCTTAGTCAAGCACTGTGCTTTCTGTGTATTGCAGCCTTTCAACTTTCTTCTGTCCCTCTTAACCTTTTCTCATTCATTTTGTTAGCTACTCTTAGCTCTTCTGTCTGATCTTCTCTCCTTCACGGCTCTTTTTTCCTTTTGCTTCCTTGGAGTCCATACAAGATATTCTTTTTTTGCATCTTTTTACTATTCTGTCTTTCATGGTGATTTTGCCCTACTTTGTATCACCATGGCTTGCTAAAGAAAGTTACTGTGAGCATCACAGAGTTTTCAATTCCACTAAAGATTTTCTCTTTTCTTATCCATTTCTCTGTCCCTTGACCAATATCTTTATTTTTCTTCTATTAAACTTGCATGACCTTTGTCCCTTCAATTCTTTGCTATTTCTGAATTTCCTCTAAAACCTCCTGCTCCGTTCCCATCTCCTCTGCCAAATATTTTCTGCCAGAGAAATTTTCAAGTTTTTTAAAGGATGGAAAAAAGTCATTGCTTTCGCTCAGGAACCTTTCACTTTGCTCCACCAGGCAGTCTCTCCTCTTCTTATTTTGTCTTTCTTCCTCTCACCTTAAAGCATTCCCTCCCAGTTCTTTCTTTCACCTGTATTCTTCATGATACTTTGTGTTTCATTTTTCATGCTTATGTTTCTTTCTTCTGAAAAAGACTCACTTTTCTTTCCTATTCTTTGTTTTTTTCTCTTTATTTTAAACTTCCAGGTTAAGTGGCTCATTTCTGCTCCCTTGATTTCCTTCCCTGCATCTTTTTTTTTGACTCAGTGGAGCCTGAATTTTGCTTTTTATACCATACTGAGCTTCTACATTTTATTCTTCCCAAACTCATCAATGTTTCCCAAACATCGTTTCTTTTTTATACTACTGAACCCACATTGTTTCTGTATGGTAAACTTTTCTGTGGGATAATTTTTCAGTTATCAGCACAGGAGAGTTTCTTTTCACTTTCACCTCTGTCCTCATTTATGGAAGCCAAAGAAGTTATTTTGAATACTGTTTGGAAGGTTACATTATTTTGATTGGTACAACCAATTGGTACAAACTTTTCTATAAATCATAAAGTTGCCATTTCAGGGTCCAGCGTTTCAAAATCTTTCCAATATGGAAAAGAAAGATTTCTGGAAATGGCTTAGTAACCTTATATTTCTGGAATTGGCTAAATAGCTGGAAGAATGCTGAAGCTAAGGAAGACAAGCGTACTGTCTGTCCTGTTTATCGTAATGACCTCACTACCATGCTTTTATCTGATTTTAATAAACAGTAATCTGACAGTTGATGGTGTTAAATGATCATAGATTCTTTTTTTTCCTTCATTTCATTATATTGCATTGCATATGGCAAATGTCTTTTTAATCAAAATGTAAAAATACTATCACTGTTTCAAAACTTTATGGTGCCTTTGCCATTGCTGATATTTGAAATGAATGCACTTAGTCCTTTTCTGTGGAGATGAACATTTAAATTCCAGTAGTTTAGTTAGATGGATGACACTGATTCAACCTTTCCCCCACAGTGGCTACAGAAGATGTAAATTCAGAATAATACCCTGCTAGGGTCATATTGCTTTATGCCCTAGTCTCATGCAAATAAAAATCTTAGTGAAATTTCAAATCAGAAGAGTTAGAATACATCTCTGTGTGGCACTGTCAAATGACTTTTCTTGGGTAAGAAAACCACCCTTCTTTCAATAAATCTATCTTTTACATACAAAGAAATGGGGTAGGAAATGTCAGTGAGGCAGGGCCAGGACAGAAATGCAAATCCAGCTGCTTTCGGTGGAAAAACATTACATTCAAACTGGAGACATGATCTTGCAAACCTTTAGACCTAAGGGAGACCTCTGAGTACGGACTATGCATGTGAAGAGTTTGCAGGGTTCAGTCCTGTGATTTGAACTTAATGTGAAGAATCCTTGCTCAGGTGGTGCCATTTACATATTGAGAAGGCACTGTAGGTTGCTGGTACAAAAAGCATGCACTGAGGTGCTAAAGGTCACAGTGAGAGTCATTCTAAGAATTTTAAGGGAAGTCAGGGTAAGAGGAGTTTATTTAGAAAGAAAGGCCAGACAGAAATAGAGACATCTAAATAATAGAGAAGTGGAAGGAATACATATACTGAGTGTTGAACATGTATCAATCAGCGTGGAAACTCACTTTTGGAGGTGAAAATGTGAATCCTTATAAAGAGGAGAGAATCTGAGAGTATTAGTGTGGCTGTGTCAGGGCCAGAGCGAAGCTGACTACACTATTTCTCTTTACCTTGTCTTTGACTTGCTGATTGGCTTGCTGTTTTCTTCTGCAGTTGGGTTCCTGGTTTCACATCTCATTGAATTCCACTGTTGACTATCTCTGTTGCATACACAGAACATAAGCAATATATCATGACTTTTTTTTTATTGTAGCTAAGGAATAAATTGAAAGATCATCCCAAAGGATGAGATTATCAGACTAATTTGCAAAGATGAACCTCAATTTGCACTTCTACTTTTGGTATGCTATTTTAACACGTGGTATCCTGGTACAAGAATGAAAACATTGAAAGTTGTGTTTCTTGAAAACATGGCTTTTATTCCATTTCCATTCATTCGTTATGCTTGTAAGCATAAACAGATCTGAAAATATTTATGATCTAGCACATGAGCTGTGGTGGTTTTTTGTTGTTGTTGTTTGTTTCTGTTTTTTTATTATTATTATTGTTTCTTTTCTTAGTTTCAAATTGCATTTTATTAGAAGAAAGATTTGGGCCAAGCTTATGATGCAGTTGTGGCAGTTGGTCTGTTCGAAAGTATTGACTGTTGTACCTCTACAACTTGTTTGGTTTGTCTGTAGATCTTCTTGTCACATTGTCTGATGGGGAGCAGAGGTGCTAATAGATACAGGTTTGTGGAGAAGGAAAAATGCTTGCATAGTTTCTATTCCAGAAGTATGACCTTGTGGAGCAGTTCTGATAAAACAGCCCTTAAACATAAATGCATGCCTACAAACTGTAAATGTATGCATAGCAAACAGAAATGACTTAGGCTAGCTGAAAGCCAAAAATCAGGCTGCACCTTTCCAAACTTTCTATCTTCTAACTTTTTCCCAGATTACCTGTCAACAGGGCCAGTGTAGTTTGCATTAGGCAACAGGCCTTAGAGGCACAACATCCTTTGTGGAAAAAACTGAGGCTACAAAGCCATTTTGTCTGTTTTGAATGTTCTTGTTTGAATTACACATGTTCAGGTCAAATGTCAACCCGGCAGAGGTAAGTTTTACAGACAGAATATATGACAGTAAGGAAGGGAATAAAACATTTGAGGATGATATTTACCTTCTGTTCAACTTCTCTTCACCTGTTCCAGGAAAAGAAAGTTGGAGAGAGAATTTAAGAATAATTCCTGTTAATTTATGAACAAGACTTCGACACTCCATAACATGTCATGACTGATGGCTTTTTATGACTAACCTAAGTGATAGACGACAGTTACATACCCTACTTTCAAAGAGGTTGAATCCAACATTATAACTGTAATTGCTCAGTATCCAAGTATATAACAAAATTTGTTCTTCCAGCCATAGCATTTTGCTTTGGTTTGAAAGGAAATGAAAGTCAAGAAGGATCACGACATTGGCCATTCTAATGACTAATTTGCAGTGTCCATATGATACAGTCTTTTCACTCGCTGCTGAATCTCTTACCCCGTTTGGGATTGCCTCTGTTATCCCACTTGGGGTGAGAGAAGCCCTTTCATTGTTTTGTTCTTCTTTTAAAAGTGGTAAGGGTTTCCATAGTTTTTTTTTTTTTTCTCTTTACAAACCAGATATACACAGGATTGCTAGCTGAGCTCCACTGTATTGGTAGTTTGTACTGGAAAAAAAATTACCTTGTTTTCCTTAAGAATCAGTGGGCCTGGTTCCTGTTAAGCACAATCCAGGAATTATCGGTACTCTTCAGGGACTAGAACTGAGCAGAGCACACTAAAAAAACTGAGAAAAGGGACACATTAACTTCAGTGCCAAAAGCCGGATGAGATCTCTTTTCTTATCTCTAGGAGCAGTAGTCTTTCTTTCCTTTAAGAGAGACGAGTGATTTATTTGCTTTTCAAATTACTGTGTTTGCTAACCATTTCTATCTCCATTCCCCTCTTTAAAAAGCACCTTGAAAACTTGCAGAAGCTAGACCTATCTATTCTTTGCTCTCTGTTGCTTGGGCGGTGTGGATTTGAGGATCGTATAAACAGTTTCCGAGACAGATAGGAGATTTTGTTATTAAGAGAAATAGTTCATTTCCCCTTGAAGAATCTCTCTGAATCCTGATCTAAGTATCTCACTAAGCCACAGAGACAATGTTCTGCACTGCAGTGAACTCCTAAACAAGTATCACTGAACTACTGCAGGATGCATAGGACTCTATAAGCCATACCTGACCCAGAAAAGCAGCATGGATTGCAGCTGGCTTTGACTTCCCGAAACAGTATGTCAGTTTGAATTATGGGGCTTGGCTTGCTAATGTATGCAAAGCACTTTGAGACCAGCAGATGTAAGGACAATAATTTGTATTAAAACTGTAATTGGAACCTGTTTTTAATTGTATTGATTAATATAATAATATAAGCTTATTGCAATGTAAGCCACATTTTCATGGCCATTATATCTATGACTTCATCTGATGGTGAAATGGCTTCTTCCCTGATGAAGGTGTTGGTGGAAGCCTTGCGTTCTCTCCTGTGTATCTTAACTGGTTTCAACAATAGAGTGTAAATTAGGAAAAAGCTATTTTGCACATTTTTTTCTACTGTGACATTTAATATGGCAGCCCAGTTATGAAATGAAAGGCAAGAAGTTGGCTCCAGCTTCCTGTTTGACTTATTTGCCATCCTGATTTTGCATTCTAGCATTTAACTCCGGTTATACCTTGCTTTTCTCTTTTGCTTAGGAGCAGTAAAAACGTGTGAGCAGTAATCATTTGCCTCCAAGTCAGTTATAAAATCTTACCGATCAAGGGAAAACACCACTTTAATAATTGAAAGAAAAGGTATGTGTGTGATATTATTTCTACCCAGAAGGGATGTTTTGAAAGTAAAAGTATACAGCATGGGGACAGTTTACTGCCTGTGTTAGATGGCAGATGCAGAGATGGACTTGAGCCAAAGTCTCAGTTATATAAACGCATGGTTTCTAGAGGTGGGGAAATGTAAATTCTTCCAATGGCCCTCTGTATAAAGAGTTGACCCAGAAATTTGGAAACAAATGCTCCTGTGCATTGAGTGTTTGAAATCTGTTCTGCATCCTTTGTTTTGAGCTCAGCTGTAACTCAGCAGTGTCAGGAATGAAATGAAAAAAATATTATGTAAGAAAACAGAGTAAGGATCTTGTGTGTGGATGAAAGCACTCTATCATCGCTGTACAGCTCACGAACAATCAATGGTTATAGCACTGTTTTTGAAGTATTTTGTATCAGTCCATTTTCTTGTTTCACACAGTCAGCAGTCATTTCTGAAAAATATTAAAGTCAAGGGGATCAATTTAATAAGGATTTTTAGTGCGATTTTGTGATGAAATAACTGGGGATGCTGTCCATCCCTTGAAAAAAACTTTTTCACCCATGGCCAGTACTCATCAAAGATGGTGATGCTGCTGAATATTTCAAGGCAATTGCTGACTTAACAAAGGAGAGAAATCCATACTCATGTCCTTGTCCAGTTAGTATGTTCATAATGTTTTTAGCTATTCCTGAACTGTCTTTTGCCTAGTAACTGTTTTGAGGGAGCGCAGAACTGTGGATAGATGAAAGGTCTAGGAACATGTTGGAAACGCAGCCAACTATAAGAACTGAAAGAAAAGTTATATTTAGATTTATTACTTAAAGCGAAGAGTGGACAGAAATAGTTTGATCCAGCAAAAGTAGCAAGCAAGGGCATGATGCCATTCCACACTACTGCAGTATAAAGAATATAAGTTTAATTCAAGACCAAACTGTAGTGATGCACAATTACAAACTACAGCACAAGCTGTAACCAGGAAAGCAAACAAAAGAACAACCTCTACTCACTTAGATGGCTCACAACCTAAATTCAGATTATGTTCTCTAGGCTATATAGACAAAGAGATCCTGGGAGAGTCCAGAGGTAACTGAACGTGAAATAGGGGGTGACAGATCCCCTCCTGCCCAGTGGCCCACAGAGTGGGCTGGCATGCATGACCAGGCCAACCTAAGCCTTTGGGAGATTGCAGGGGTTGCTGATGCCATTAGACAGCAGTTTTGGTTGGCCGTAGATACTTCTTCTTATTTAATGTCTGCTTGCTCCACAGTTCTCTCAATATTTCTCTCATTCTTCCTGCCAAAACTCTTCTCTCTTCATCCCTCAGATTTCTTTATGTCCTTTGATCTTTTCCTAGTTCTCTTCTTTCACTCCTCCTTTTTCTTGCTTTTTTCCTTGTTGGTGGCTGCTTTCAGTGTAATCCACATTTATTTTGTTCCATATTAATTTTGTCTTTAAAAAATGTGGAAAGAAATATTTTAAGATATGAACTGGTCTTTCTGAGTGAGCTCTTGATTAGGCCATCCAGGAGACCTTCTTCACGCTGCTGTGTGGGCTGGCTTTGCCCTCACACTGAGCCGGAGTGCCTTCTAGGCCATAAGCTGCAGCAGTGTCTTTTGCTTTGGACTTTCTGGCATGCTTTCTAGAAGCACTCTGCTTCCACAAAAGTGGGAATTTGCAGTCTGATTACACTACTCTCTGGAGATCCATGTGGACTCTGCAATTTCCCAGTGGTTTCCAATTTGTGCTTTCTCAGATCTGAAGCCTTCTGGGTTTACATGTCACTTTTCCAAGCACAGACACATGGACTTTGTGAGTATTCTACAAAAAGGATAGCCAATAAAAAAAAGAAGAGAACTAGACAAAATAAGAAATGCCTGGCTGCTCATTCATGCCTCATTTTATCCTTAGCTATGGACCACGGACCACTCCTTAAGTATATGTCAGAATGAGCCAGCTGTGCCTAGGATTCATGTACCTTTCCCAGCAAATCAGAGCATGCTGTTTTATTCTTGGAAATTATTTTAAGCTTTTTCTTGTGCTTCTGGTCTCTTTTCTTTCGTTCTCCAGCATATACTGGTACAAGAAGAAAAGATACCTTTCTTTGTTACCACTCAAATCGGTGTTTAAAGGCCATTTCTTTTAAGTATTTCTTATATCCATACCCATTCATCAAGTGGTCTTCACCCGTTTCATTTGTTTTCATCCAGATCCAAACTATCCCACCAGCTAATTTGTTGTTTGGTTTTGCTGTTTAGTTACTACCTCTGCTCCTCTTCAGAGCTGAAAAACTTATTTGTTTCAGGCGACAAACATCTTTCTGTCAAAGACTGTTTCATTTAAACCAACGTCAGTGTGATGATTCCCTATTGTAAGCCAGTGTCAGTTGCAAGATGTTCCTCTGTCACCTTCTGTGAGTTTTAGTTCAGACATAAGGCATAAGTACTATGTTTAAAAAAAGAGCAGTGTCACTTGGAGCAGATACATAAACAATTCCCCAGACAATTGGAATTAAAGACTCCCTTTAAAGAAGAGTCATAACCTCTGTGTTATGGCATATTTTCCAGTAGCTCTGCATCTGTTTAGATTGAGATTTCTGTCAGTTGCTGAGTTCTGCTTATTCCCACCTGCTGTACAGTTCTGTCCCCTCCTCTTGTGCCAGGTTTTGCACCCATGAAACACTCCGGTGGGCTGAATTTATTCATTGTTTCTATTTGTTTTTTATGAATAAATGTTTTTGTAATTCAACTTATGGAACAAGGCAGATACCAGTGAAACATAGCAAGGAGCAGATAGGGTGTGAAAGAGGGAAGAGGCAAGAAAGATTTCAATGAGTTCAGGCTGCTTGCACAAATTCACTCTCTCCAGTTATTTGTTACTGCAACCTGGTTCACAATAGGTCTGGTGTCCTCAGCTGTAACGAATATGAATGATAACAATTTTAGCTGATACGTAAGCTCATTCAGGTGCAGCCACGTGCTTGTGGCAGAACTGTGCCATCTAAGCAGCTGCTGCAGAAGGCAGCAGTGGTACGGGTTGCTGATCCACAAGCAGAGAGAGACAATTTGTCGCTGCTATCGAAAAACTGTGTTAGGTACTCATGGGCTCCATCGTACCATTTAAACATTTTTTACCTCATAGCTCTTCTGCTTTATTAAGGAGCTGATCTGCACCTTACACATCTTCTCCACCAGTCACAGAATCACAGAATGGTTTGGGTTGGAAGGGACCTTAAAGGTGACCTAGTTCCAACCCCCCTGCCATGGGCAGGGACATGTCCCACTAGATCAGGTTTCTCAAAGCCCCATCCAGCCTGGCCTTGAACACCTCAAGGGATGGGTCATCCACAACTTCTCTGGGCAACCTGTTCCAGTGCCTCACCACCCTCACAGTAAAGAATTTCTTCCTCATATCTAATCTAAACCTATCATCTTTTAGTTTAAAGCCATTACCCCCTGTCCTATCACCACACTCCCTGATAAAGAGTCCCTCCGCAGCTTTCTCGTAGGCCCCCTTTAAGTACTAGAAGGCCACTATAAGGTCTCCCAGGACCTTCTGGATATAACTTCAAGGAACTTTCTTTAAGCTCTGTAGAATACTTATTATTAAACTAGAGGAACAGTAAGTATCTCTCCCTGAATGTGCTGAATAATCTCTTCACTTAGAGCTGGAGTATATTAATCAGCATGGGGTTAGTCTGTAGAAAGTCTCTGTCACTTATCCAAGCTGAATATTCACCACCACATATAAGCACAGATGGAACGTATATAAAACAGATAAGAAGAGTAAAAAGGAGCATTTCCAAGCAGGTAGACTGATCTCATCTTGTATAAAGTGAAAGACAGAAGAAATCTCCTATCAACTACTTGATATGTGGGGCCATAGCAAATACACAATTAGTGCTTTTTGTGCTGTGGGTTGCAGACATGACCTTCTGTCTCATAATAATAATAATAATAAGGAGAAGGAGAAGTAAAGACAGGAGCCTATAAATGCAGTTATGTCCAACTCTAATGGAGAAGGCAAGCAAAATGCAACACAGCACAAGACTCTAATTCTGAGTTCTCAAATGCCTTGCATATATCAGAGGTGTTAATTGCACCATTCAGCTTAAAGGGAGTCAAATCGTGCCAATTCCTGTGCTAACAGTAACTGTTTCTTCTCTAACTGGTTTAACAGGTAGGTATTATAATAATAGAAGAGAAGCTGCTAGTGATCCTGATCCCTAACACCTTCCATCAACGCCACCAAAAGATCTTTGAGACCTTTTAAGGTTATGTTGAATCCCTTGTTTGCAGCCGGTATCTGAAAGGTGGCAAGGGAAGCATTCTAGGGCTAAAAAGTTGGATTTTCTTTTTTTCACGGTATCCAGTTCAGCAACAACTAGAGAACTAAAACACTAGGGGCAGGATTATGTGACACTGATATTCTATTATATTAAAGAGCAGAAACTGAACTGCAACTGCTGTATTACTGTTCTTATGTCCAATATGGAAAACAGAAATTGTCTTTAATCTATTTTCCACAGAGATTTACTTCACTGCTGCAGAGTGTCCCAGCATGGAGAAGTCTTGCTGTAGACTGAGACTGCAAGTGCTGTGCCTGTGCTGGGGACCTACTCATAAAGTGTGTCCAAAGCTCAATAAAGCTTACATTGTAGAGCACTTCTTATGGGCTTTCCTTCTGCATCATTTGACTGCGAACCCTCCCTGGTGCTGGGCACTTCCTCTTACCTTCAGCATGACCTAGTGAGATAAGAGCAAGCTAATAAGCTGCCATAAATAACTGTGAGCACTCTGTGGGCAATATGAGCAGTTTGGTGACACCCATGTGAGTAATGTAAGTTGTTTATTTCTTTTGTACAATAATAGTTTTGCAACAACTGGAATTAGCTCTGCAGGTGGTAGTGGTAAGGGGAAGGGCTTCTTATTTCTTTTTTCCCCCTGCACCAGCTAAATATGATGTTGTTTTGTTTCATGGAAAGATGCAAAACTAGTTGGGCTCCTTAACATTTCCAAAGAAGGTATGGGGCAGTTAAAAGGGACAATAGGGTTCTTGATCAGCAAGATGAGGGAATTAGGGAATGTTATCAATATTAGCCCCAACTTTAAGATTTAGCCTTTTTGATTTGATGAAATAGGCAACTTTTTAAAGCTCCAATTAATAAATAAAAGAACAAGCTGTATTTAAAAAGAAAAGAAAAATGAGGCAAGGGAGAGGAAACTGAAGATGCCTTTAGAAGCCAAAATTGGCACAAATGTCACATCAGTCATCATCACCGTCATCTATGTCCTCATCATCAGTTGCACCTGAGACGCAATTTGGCAGCCCTCCAGGGTGCGCAGCATGAGCAAAGACACTGCAGTTAACTTTGATCGATGTCAGTCTTTCAGAGTTTCTGCCAGCAAACTCCTTCATCGTTCAGTGGCAGTGTTATCCTCAGCACTAAATAATTTTTTGGGATTATTATGTGACGTTTTTGCAGAATGTCAGCAAGAGAGTTCTGTTTTCAGGCCTCTACTTGAAAGGCATAAATCTTTCCCCTCATTTATCTTAAGATCTTAATTTATTATCTTTTCCACCCTCCTTGCATTTTTTCATGTTTTGCTGAATTGCTCATGAAAGCAAAAGACTAATAGCACTTGCTGTAGGTAGGCGTGATAAAGCAGGCAAGCACTGTGCGTTATTTCTGTATGTCATTTTGCTGATAAACCTCAGGAAAGATCCATGCCTTCTATACCAGCAGTACAAGACTGGGCTTCAGGTTACCTGACATGGAAAAGAGGAAACTGAAGTTCTAAGGGACACAAATCAGCAAAGGTAGTGTGTTCAAGCAAGTTTCCCGCATCCAAAGTTTTGGTGTGTTTGCAATCATAATACATTACTCCTCCTGTGTATGATGTTTCAGGTTTCAGGATTTTTCGGTCACACTGCAGAAGTGCATACCAGATGAGCAGCAAGAATAGCATGTTTGTTTGATTGCATTTGAGCTGCTCTTAAATAAGGAGGAAAAAAATCCATAAAACTAGTTAGATGCCTAAATCCCTTTCCCGTCAGTGAGAAGGCAGCACCAGGATTAAACTGTTTACCAACAGTTCTGTCCATCGATGCTCCATTAATTGCACAAGTACTTTAAAAAAAAAAAAAATCTCTGGACAGAGCAATTTTAAATGATTATCTGCAATATTTTTTTCTTAAATTTTATGACAATTTGAGCATCTGTGAAATCTCACTTATGCTGAACATGTTTCCAGCCTGAAACTTATTTTAATAAGAATATTAAGGCTTTATTTTCATCCCAAATTACAATTATCTACAAAAAAAAAATGTTACAATTGAAATTTCTTTTTAACCAGCCTTACAAACCGTATGTTTTAGTGAGTGTCTGTAATTCAGGGACAAGATAGGTGGACTCAGATAATATCTGCATAACCTAATTCATAACTTGGAGGTTGTGCATCTCACAGAATAACAAGCAAGTTACACAATGGTTCTTTCAGGTTGGAAAGAGGACGAACAAGTCTCTCTTGAGTTACTTTCCCCTATTGGCAAGTTACCATTATTACTACGATCTGTTTTAAAGACTGGTACCCTCTAGTGTTCACTTACAGTAAAACTTGCAAAGTACATTCGTGGAAGCAGATTCTCTTACTGTATGTGAACATGTCTTCTGGTGGAATCTGTATCTATATCAGAATGTTCCTTTATAGGAAATGTGCTTTTTCTTTACCTCTGTTGGATACTTCCTGTCTAATTTCTTCATCCATATATCAGACTATTGCAAAGCAGACATAAGGAATTACAGCACTGAGACAGCAGGACTCCACTACGGTGTGAGTTACTGAGATCCGAAAGGAACTGAGGATGTTTGATTCTTCTTCGGGACTGTGGTTGCTAGTGGGAGCATGCCTTCTCCTGGAGGACATACCCGCATTCAGAGGAGTGGAGTGAAGGTTGTTTTACAGACCTAGTTCATATTATCACTTCCTGGCCGTGGTAAATCAGCCCCAAGAAAACTCAAATTTATCCAATAACGGCAGATCAAGAAACTTATTTAAATTTTGTTTGTGATCACAGAAGATAGTAGGGTGGCATACTTTAGCTCTCTTCTTTTCATAAACAGCCCCTGATTAACTCCAGAAGCTTTACAGGTAAAATCATCAGTGAGTGCATTCCTAGACATTAAATACTAATTATCTTCTTAAATGACATCTAAATGGCACCTGGTATTATTTGCCCAATAAAATCTAAGTAGAAAATATGGAAGTTGGTTGTTCTGTGCTGCACTGCTCAGAGGTGGGGTACTCATTAAGGTTGGTTGATTGTTTTCTGACAGCAAACTTTGGGAAGGACTAAGTCTCATACCTGCACACTGGTGATATGTGAATGCTGTGAGTAGAAAAATTGATTACCAACAATGTTACTAGTTGTGAAATGTAAATATTCATGTGGAAAAAGTAGGGAAGTGGTGTGAGGAAGTGAATTTTAAAAGTCACAATGAAGTTAACACAAACCATTACAATATATGCCTGTGATAATTTGAAATATGTATAGGAAACCTTTGCTTATAATAGGAGCTGTTGTCCAGCTCTGAACTTCTCCCTTTTGGTCAGCACCAGTTTTCTCTGTGGTGGATTTCTGAAGTTAATGTTTAGTAAAGCCTGGAAGTGCCAGCTGCAGAAAAGATGCCAGTCTACTCATTAAATGTTGGCTTGATTTTGTAATGAGAACTTCAAATGATATCTCTGCTGCAGTTACTGATTTCCTTTCTGCAGAAAGGTAAATGTGGAGTTGCACAGGGCTGCTGCAGCCTTGCCCTGACCTTTCATCGGGACAGGACAGGTGCCATGGACTAAGGCTTCCTGAGTTGTGTTTTGAGGCTTTGGGTTGCTTCTGGAACCATTTGGATTGCTCAGGGTATTTGTATTTTATGAGGGCATTCATAATGGTCTGATGTTAAACGGGTAGTTTTCAGGTGCCTCTCTTCGAGCGATAGGAATATTGTTTGATCAGTAGACTTGAAATGTCCAAGGTGCCAGTTTTGTCCCTTCAACACGTAGATACCTGGCTTTGCTTTTCTGTTTGAGTTTAGATTTGATTCAGCAATAAATTCCCTTTATTATTTGTCATTAATATCATTGAGTGCTTTTCAGTTTGAGTGAGTAAGACTGGCAGAGACTTAGCTCCTTTTGTAGATGGGGAACTGAGGCATGGAGAGATGAAGTGGCTTAATCAACAAGATGCAATAAAATGGGAAATGAATTTCCATCTCACATGCCCAAAGATACTACAGAGAGATAATCTGTCCCTTTTAAGTGATCCCCAACTAAAGCTGATGTGAATCTTGAAAATGTATGTCTATGTATAAATGTACTCTACAAATCATGCATATTAATGAATTATCTTCCCTCTTTTCTTAGTGGCTAGAATGATAGTATTTTAGAATAAAGTGTTAAAATGTAATCAGTGAACTGATGATTGGGTAAATATTACTGGTCCAGCTCCATTTGAAGCACAATTCATGTGACAAATGTTTCCTCATTTCTAGCACTTAGTAAATCCTTTGGTACGCCAATATGCTGCAGTTCTACACAGAGAACCTGCTTATTATTCAAAAATATTTTATTAATATTTGAAAGATTTTTTTAATACTTTGTGCTTTCATTGTCAAAAATTTCTCTGCAAAGGAAATCTCTTTCTTTTTCTTTTTTTTTTTCCTGGGGTGGTACACAATGGAACAACAGGGTAAAATTCAATCTTTGGATCAAGACAGTTAATAGATCTCTGGTGGGCTTGCAAGAAACGCTACAGATTCTTTGCATCAGGAGACCTGTATGTTAGAAACACTCTAATAATAGTGAACCTGCAAAACAGTTATTGCCTCCAATTCTCACTGGGCCTGGGGTGGTGGATTTGTCCCTTCAAACTACCTAATATAAGGCTGTATTAAGTCAACTGGTGTTTGGATTGACAGTGCATACACTACAATAAGCAATAGCTCATTGGTTTGCATACTGCAGCAAGATGTGCTCCTCTCAATTATTGCTGTGCTTATATGTACACACAGTGAATTTGTACATTCTCCTCCTTATTGGAAGGAGAGGTAAGTTTGCATTTCTTCAGCTTTTATAACAGAAATTAAGGCAATATGATATTCTTGAGAGCTCTTGGCAAAGATGGCTGCCTGCTCATGAAAAGTTCACATATTAATGGAAGTGGACACGACAAAGGATTTTAGTGACCATATAGAAAATAGTGTCTGTTTTGAGGCTTTGGCCTGGTCTGAGCACAAGTTACTTCTCTGTAAAATGTCACTGTGTGCTGCAGGAAAACTAGACTATCCTTTTGACAGAAGTTGTGTTAGCCTACTGATATGTTTGTAGTTCTATGTTGGCAATGAAGTCTGGAGGAGTGAAAATGCTACTATAGCAAGCAATTTTTGGCTCTGTGGAAGACCTCCTTTTGTCAGCATCAAGGGCCTAATGATGGTTATCCCATAGCAAGACAGTGTTAGAGTTCAATTCTTGTGGGTCTGAAATCCACTTGTTCACTGATACCTGGGTATTGTGGAAAAAGCGGCCTTACTGCAGCTGGAGTTTGATCACACTTAGATGTTTCAGATGAGGACAACACAGCAGTTCGTAGGGTTATCAGGAAGATGATTGTGCCAACAATTGTTTTGGGATACCTGTTTTTTTTGTTGTTGTTGACTTCGCACAGCTTGCCAAAATCTTCTTGTCAGAGGGATATACTATGTTTTTTCTCCAGCATATGCCAAAAGAACATGTTGACCCAGAGCAGAGGCACTGACTGTATGTTTTACCGAGTGAATGTACAAAGGTTGAGACTGTGTCCTGGTAGAGAGATATGCACCCAAGGGAAGAGTTTCTCGGCAATTTCTTCCTCTGAAATCCCACCTGCAAGTGCTGCCCTGCTGAAGGGCACTCAGCTCTACAGCACCCAGGAAGGCAATAAATACAGATTTGATCTTTTTTTTACTGTGTGATGAAAAGTGAGAAGAACTTTAAGGTTGCTCCCTTTTAATTTTTTGAATCATAACAAAAGAAAAGTTAAAATTTTTGTCTCCATGATCTTGATTCTTCTCTGTCTCTGCTTTGCTCAAGGTGTACTACTACAACAGCTTTTCCACTGGCGCAAAGAGGTGTTTTCTGTTTCAAAGCATGTATAAAAAATCCTTTCTAAAGCAGTTTAATGCATTAGGTGTCTTATGGATGTAGCAGTGATAGTACAACAGTGTCATTGATGGCTTTCATGTTGGAGGACTGGAAAGTATAGGAAAGTCTAGACTGTGAGGACGAAGCAGGAGTTCTGGCTGAAACTGTTCTATCTGGGGCATGGAGCTGCTTCATCATCAGTTCAGTGATGGAGAGGTTACCGGTCAAAACAGGTAACTGAATCAAAATGGCAGCAAGTAGTAGTTCTGCCAGAAGAAGTGACAGATCGTTTGTACTTTCTATGCATAAGAAGTTCTCCAACAACCATGGTGGAATAAAATTTAAGATATTAAAATGGTATGCTTCAACTATGATGCAGCAGCATAACGTCCTACCATTGCAATTTGTACAAACCACAGTGTCCTTCCAGCAGAGGTAGCTCAATACCAAATCTTCAGTTCTGTTGCCTTAAAAAGTGTCAAGATGTAATATTTCTATGAAGAGCAAAGTGGGTTTATTCTCACTGGTATAAAAGCAGTGAAAAAATGCAATGTTTTGGGTACTTCTAGCATGTTATTGTTCTAGTCCTAGGACTGAATAATACACACTGATGCATGTGTAGTCTGGATTAAGTGGCATGAGGAGAGCAGGTATGATTCTTACAGTATGACTGAAGTTAGCACTTTGGTTTCCTTACATCACGTAGGAGACATTGGAGCTGCTGCCCAAGGACATTACGGGCACAAGAAATTCACCTACGTTGCAGAAGAGACTGGATGGGCACTCCAGGAAGACATCCAGAGGAGCTTGATAAAAAGGCAAGTGACTTCAGATTTGCCTTGTTCCCTGAGCTGGAAATAGGAGGCTGATGTAAAAGGAGGGGGTAAATGACGTAGATGCTTGCCCTCTTCTTACTCTGCTTATCACCACTGTTGGAAACAGACTGTTGGGCTAGATAGACTCTGAACTAATTGGTCTGATCCAATACAGCTATTCTTACATTTTAATAAACTTCATCACCCAGCTAAGATCAGTCTTGTCCACCAGAAGAATCATGATTCTTCTGACTTCGAATGCCACTGGCAGTGGAACTGGCTGTAAAACCTGAAATTCAGTGAGCAATGTGTGCTACAGTTGTAAAGATTAGTGCTAACCAGACAGTGATGTTACAAAAGTGTTAAAATAACAAGGTGTTCCTTAGGCCTGTGTTGGTTTTCCTGTTTCATTCTCCTTTTTCTGCCCAGTCTGTTTATCAATGCCTTTAATGGGAAAAGTTGATTACTGGCAGCTCTCATCCCCCTCCTTGCCCACTCATTTTCCTCACGACGTTTTTGTGTGTGCATGGAAACTACCAGAATAGTTTTTGTCATGCTGGGATTGATTTGCCAAAGTCCAAATTAAAAAGAATAAAAACATTTCTGCTTTCAGGCTTAGTTGATCATAATCTCCAGTTGCAATATCCGATACTCCCAGGAAGAGTTCAATTGAGCCAGTAATGCCACCATGAAAAAGCTTTTGCTCTAGTAAACTAGCTTTTGAAAAAACTTGAAGAATAACCTAGAACTTTTTCTTTTCCTGAGTCTTTCTCAGAATGTTATTCATTGTTGGACCTTGGATGATGCAGCAAATGTAAGCCCAGCACTGCAGTTTTCAGGGACTTCCACCTTGGTTTTTCTGTGCAGTGCACTTTGGGTTCTTTATCTAATACAATTTAAGACTATTCTGGTTGACTGCTTTTGACCTAGAAGTTAGTTTTTTCCAGGTCTGTCAGCAGTCCTGCTCTGAGGACTTTGTCCAAAATGCTGGTCAGCTGTGGCCACCATGCAGTGTCTGAGCAAGGACTTGGTTAAGATCCTGAGATTTCAAGACCAGTTTACAGTCATTAGTGCAATGATAAACTCTTGTCTTGGTCTCCCTTTAGGTGCTATTAGAGGCATGTTTCTCACCTGATCTTTCTTGTGTGGAATTTAATTGTCCTTCACATTTCTTGTCTCCTCTAAATGCCTCTAGTCTCCTTTGGTAACTAAAATTGTTAAAATACTAAATGGCCCAGAGCTAGCTCTTGTAAGATATAAAATTTCTTTCTACTCTACTTTCTATTACGCTGGTGAATATTACTAATATAAAAATGAAGGAATACTGTAAACTTTCTCTAGCTATCTTTAGTGTTTTCAGAATTTCAGCTCAGATACGTCTGACAAAAGTTCTGTTTTTTTTTTCTCATCTGGGTTATTTTCCTGGTTTGCATTTTTCCTGGTGCCTTGTGATATAAACTGATGGAGGCCCATTTTATGAAATGTTTCCTAATAGAAGAGTTTTAGCCATTAGATGCTCGTCATGCTGCAAAGGCCAGATCCAACAGTCTGTGCTGATGAAGCTGTCGATTACACCATTCCAAAAGTAACGGTGTTTCTCTGAAGATAGCAATGTTGCACTGGTGTTGTCAACAAGAAAATCTAGATACTTCATTCTAAAGCTTGAGATTTGGGCAAAAAGGAAAGGGGAAGGAGGATTGAGGACACAAAAATATAGCAAACACACCTTTCACAGTAGGAGAATATACTTTGCTTTCTTTAATGTATGTTAAGTTCTTGCTCTCTTTAATGTACGTTAAGTTCTTGTAAACACTAAGGTATACCTAAAATCACAGAATCATGGAACCATAG
>VXAL01015198.1:0-13007 GCA_013399475.1 Chauna torquata
AAGCTATGAATAGAGCAGAAAGAAACAAAATGACTCACAAATAAGCAGAAGGCTGGTGAAATATTAAAGGAAAGACATAAAACATTTGGACATTGAATCCAAAAAGACCTATGCTGTATCAGAAGAATACTGTGGTTTAAAACCCAGCAGCTGCACCTAAGGAAATGCCAGGAATGATGTAACCTACTTCATTCTGCCCCATTCTTCTCTTTCCTGTGGCCTGCTTCCTGCCCCCTATCCTCCACTGCTTCTATAAGCCCTGCAGTCCAGTCTGCATCCTCTCCTTTTTACCCCTGTTTCTGGTCTTGCTTCCTTCATGTCCTGCTAGTATTTTGTTCCACAAGATACCTGTGTTTCCTATTCAGTGCTGTTATCTGTCTTGCTGCCCATCAAATACTTCAGGTTTCTGTTCTTATCTGCCCTTTCCTTCACCAGCAGGTTACTGCCTGTTTCTCTTCACTTGCCATTCAGCTCAGGCCGTTCTCTCCTGTTTCCCCCAGAGTGACAGCACAGGACAGACACTCTGTCTATTCTCAGGTGCTATGCCAGGCACTAAACTCAGGCACAGCAACCAGGAGCTGCTTTTCTGCTTTCTCCTGCGTGTTGGAGCATGTTTATTGTCTCAGTCCTGGGATGGGGTAGGTACAAACCCATCAGTAGGACTAGTGCTGATCATGCTCAGTTCAGACAAAGATCTTCAAAGAATCTAGGTAACAGGTGTTAAACCTGTATGGATCATGTATAGAACTGGGATATATTAGAAGCTTACGGCTTCTACATTTTCTAAAGACTAAAGGCTGAAATTTTCAGAAGGACTTTAGAGGATGTGCCCTCCTTGCAGATGTCACTTCCCTCAGCCCCAAAATTGTTTTTCAGGAAAAATGGTTTGCTGTCACCTGGGTTAATGACATATTCCAGTTCTATTTCAGACCAATACTTACAAATTTGGTAACGTTACAAACATTTCTATGTATCATGAAGAAGGCTGGGTAAGCTTAGCTCTTACCATTCCTGTTAGTTACAAATGGACCTATTTTTGCCCTTCCACCATATGCTTCCCTGCCCACGACTTGGCAGTTCTGTGTTTTTGCAAAAGGGATCGTGTCAGGCTCTTTTTGATGCTGCAATGCCTTATCAGCCCTAGGAATATAAAGACCTTGTTCATCCAGAGCTAAACCTCAAAAGAACCCAAGAGCACTAAAATTGGGCTCTTTTTGTACCGTGAATTGCTTATGTTTGTGTGAAAAATAACAGAACCCTTGAATAACAGCCAAAAGAGATACCAGAGCAAAATAAAGTAAAAGAAATCTAATAAGAAGATCAGCATGCAAGAAGTCTAGTCAATCAAAAGAAAGCTGAAGCAGACTTATACTTCATAGAGAAAACAAGCAATGATCATCAATGAGCCATGGAAAAGAGAATTCCCACTACACTAAGGGGAATTGGAAAGAATCACACAGCAGGTGGGTCAGGCTTCCAAAGTATCTTCCAGCATCTGGCAAGCACCCTTACAAAATTTTCATCCTTCTAAAATCCCAAAGATTTTTTTTTTTTTTAAGTAATATGGCAAGTACAATATGTGACAAAATTGCTAATGTTTGTACATTGTTAATTAAAAAAAAAAATGTACCACGGCCTCACAAAACACTGTAATTGTTCATCAGTGCTGTTTAAATGTATTGTAACTAGGACATCAATCTGAAGCAGCCTTTTCTTCAACCAGTTTCTTAAAATGGGGATCTATCAGTTCTACTTTATCTTCCTTCTCTCGTACCTCAGAGCTCAGTTCTGGAAAACTTCTGAAAGGACTTGTTTTAAATTCAAAATGCTTCTCAAAATGGAACTTTCTCTGGATGGTCAACTTGTGATATTTGTATGCAACAATACAGGAAAGCTGTTGTCAAAAACAACTTACATCCAGCAATAATGACACTTAACAGAAATTGGGTTTTGTTGCTCCTCCTTTTCACTTTGCAAGAGACAGAAATGAGACGAAGTATCACCTCCTGCATCCATCAGTTCAAGCGCATTATTTCTATCAGTTCAAATGCAAGCCATAAAACGCCACATTAAAAGTCAGAACAGTATCAGCATCCCCTCCTGTATGCTTGATACCATGCAAATACACAGGCAACACAGACAAGTCTATCATCTGTATATAGTCCCTAGAGAATCCAGGAGTCTGGATCTGTACACTAAAAGTAGATTTATTGGACTGTGACTACATGCTCTGCAGCCAATGAGCCTTCTGTTGGATTGATCAAAATTGTCATTGTACAATCTCTATGATCCAAAGAACAAGGAGCCATTTTTCACAGTGAAACACTTTAACAGTTGGACAGACTCAAACTGTCTGCCTCATGGCATTCATAGCTAGCTGTTCTTTGCTACATAAACCAAAAGCATGTATTTTGACCCTCCTGGGAGGGGGGGTCAAACATACACATAATTATCTACACATAATGCAGCCAAATAAGAAGAGATATGACAAAAACGTCATTTTGGGTTGAATTTAGAGCAGCTTTTCAGAAAGAAAAACAATAGTCCAGGAAAAAACAAACAAACAAAAAAAACCACTGCCTTCCATATGATTGTCATAATAAAAAAATAGACAGTTAGAAACTGGGTTGCTTAAAATGTATCAACATCCCTGTTTCTAATACTACATATAAAGGGGAAGAGTGAGGAAATGCAGACACAGAAAAAGACTAGCAAAACGATTAGGTTTATTTAAAAATCAGAAGGGCCGGGGGGGAGCTGAATTACCTGTACTTATTTGTTTTTATTTCAGTAAAAGTTCTTCATAAGACCAAGAACTGAAAACCCTTGCTCTCCATGCCTAATAAGGTTTTCAGGCAATCAAAATCACAGCAGTTTTAAAAAGAGTTTAGAGTCTGGTTTGTCATCCATCCATTCTGGTTATGGAGAACAACACCTAAAGCATAAACTGTGTATGTAAAGGAGTTGTGCAATTCCAAAACTTCTGCTAGAGTTCCTCAGGAATTCTACTCTAGCTTATGGATTAAGAAACAGGCAAGATCTGGGTGTCAATTTACTTTGCTAGTGCCCAGAAAAATTCTCCACTTTAGTAGAACTGCAAACATTTATTTGGATGACCCCTGCCATGAAGGGGAAAAAAAAAAAAAAAGCACAGACCCTCAGGAACTATACATATATTTCTAGCAGTTAGAAGGTTGTCTTAAGGGACTGCTCAGATGTCCTACATTCTCGTACTCTGTAAAGGACCAGCAAATACACCACATCTATGCTCCTCATTTAGCAGATGCATGGGATTTTCTGATATAATTCAAATTCACCACGTGTCCAGTAAGTCTTGGTTGATAAGGAACTGAAGACAGAGCCGAGTTCAGAGACAGAGCCTTAGAAAGAGTGATGCTCCAAGGGGACTGTTATTGCCCAAGACTCTTAAATCCAATTGCTCAAACTCATTATGTTATGCAGTTAACACGTTATCTCAGTATCACATTATTGATTCTGTGCTCTAAATTGTCTAACTACAATTCAAAAAGCTGCACAGAGAAGAGACTAGAGACACATTAGTGACACCTGTGGAACGCAGCTTAGATGCCCACCTGAGCACATATGCTGTAGCTATGACACAGATCATGCTAAGACTCCAAACCCTACTTTGTGCTACAAACTATGTTAAGATGATGAAGTTAGTATACAAGCAAACGAAAATAAGGAACTTCAAACACAAAGTGCCTCCAAATTTCAAGTTCATATACATCGCTAATAATTGCAACCTCTATTACTGTCTTCAGCAGCTACCTCTGCTGCTCAACTGACACCTATAAACGTAGTCATTGCCATCTGGCCAGCTTATTCACATTCTGTGGGAATCATTTGCACAAGGTATAACAGTCCTTGATTTTGAGTCATCCTTACCAAAGTCACTTGCATAGTTCCTCATCTCTCCTGAAGTGGTAAGAGAGCAAATAAAAATTATTCTTTGCTAACTACTGTTAATATATTTACAGCAGGTAATGCCACAGTTGTATCCAATTACTGACAGTACAAACATTTTCCATTGAAAAATAGAGTGGCTGTATTTAATGACTTCTTCTAATTCACATTATTTGTTTAGATTTAGACACAAATGAATGCCAGCCATGAGTATTTTACACAGCTTGATAAATTAAAAACGCATTCACAGAAATTTGACTGCTTAGAAGCACAAAACCCACAAAACAAAGTGAATTATTTTATCTAATCTGCGATCTAAGATCATAAAATACACCTTTTACCCACCCATTAGAATTTCAGCAGGCACATGATCAGTGCAACTACCTGCCTGCAGCTAAGTTAGAGAGTAGGCCAAGCCATCCTGTATGCTAGTGAGAGAAACCCATGCACAGCTTCTGCCTAAGAGCCTATGGGGACTATCTGTTACCATATGCCAGACCTCAGTCTGTAATACTTCATTTCTCAAGGTCAACACATTTCAAGCTGTTCAGAAATTGTAAGGGGTAGGATCATCGTGGCCCACAGCAACCCAGCATGTTTCTTCCTCTTAGCAAGGCTGTAGAACCACAGCTTTTATTTGAAAAGTTGTAGTAGGATGACAAATCAGGCTCACAGCAAAATCAGGACTTTAAACTCAACCTTGACACCAACGAGTTCTGAAGGATAAAAAAAAAAAAAAAAAAGTGTTCAAAAGCCTCTCCAGTGAGGGAAATTGTTTTCTGCACCTGAACCCAAGTGGTCTGAAGATACAGTTCAATTTTTCATTTCTCTCGAGAGCCCCTCCATGCAGTGGAAGAACAGAGCTACTGCATTGCTAAATCACTGAATCGGTGTCAAGGTCATGTGTTTATGTGATAATATCTGATAGGCTGTAAAAAAAAAATTTTCTTGAGATAAATGCATCACCATGACTAGGATTTTGTACCTTTTTATGACAGATGATAGCTACTTCCAGAAGAATGAGAAACTAAGGCATGCCGAGCTTCTTAAAAATTTGTGTTAGTGATCTCTTTTCTTACTTTGAAGCCTCCTTTTGTTAAATTAGTGAGTATTAGGATCAGAATTGTCCTCTCTGGGGGGGATGTCGAACAAAGTTCCTTTTAGAACATGATGGTTCAGCTCCTGGCGTTTGCTGGTAGCTTTCTCTTCCAAAGTGACATGAAGTCACCCTTGTTGTAAGAGTCCATTCCTATGACAGTCAGGAGGGCTGGACTGGAGGGACTCTCAAGGGCTGGCTGTCCTATAGGTTACCATAAGATAAGTACATGCCGTAATTACAAAATAAAGCAACTGGCTGTGAAAGATTATAGCCAGCCAAACAGGTTTTTTTGGGTTTTTTTTTTTCCCTCCCTGTCTTATAAATATGTAGGAGCTGTTCTGTTTCCATTTACTGTTTCAGCTAATGGCTATAGGAATTTTGCCAATTTGCTGTGTCAGGCATGTCAGTGCTCATTTGACTTTCCTAACAAGGTTTTTTCTAGTGATACCAGAAGTTTACTAAAAAACAATTAAACAAATCCTAGATCCTTTATCATCTGTTGCCATTTGAAGAGTTTCCTAAGAACAGACTCTCATGACAAAATGTTTATTAACATACAAACTGTTAAAGCTGAATGATCAGTAATTAAGCATACATAAATGGACCACTAGAAAAACCTGCTCAGAGTCTGTGTCCACCTTCAGCTCTGACATTCACTGCTGTCCTTTCTGATGCTTGCTACAGTCAACGTTGGCTATACTTTTACCTCCTCTTTCTGAGGAGAGCTTGAGAACAGAAAGGTCATTGTCAACTTACTTTCAACAAAAACAAGTGAAGAAAAACAAAACCTAGTTTAATGGCAGAGGAAAAATACAATAGTGAGAAATACCATCTAACTGTCTCCTCTTCTGTGTAGTCCCAGAAGGCTGCAGTAAGAACGAAGCCCCAGGGAATGCATGCCTCTAATCTTGTAGAACACTGATTTTGTTAGCAAACCATCACCAGCGTCCCCTTCTAGTGAAAAGCTTTTTATGCAGCAGCAAGAGGACAATTCTCTAACATTTAGAAAAGTCAGTCATGTACAGGGTGTTATGGAGTTCCAGAGTCTTACCCAAAATGTCTCTCAACTATCTGCACAGGTCCAGCCCTGTAAGTCCCTTTCTCTGGCACTCTGTGGCACAGACAAGAAACGTGACTGCAGTTACACTTTCCATGTGAGTTTTTTTTTTTTTTTTTTAACCACTGAAGAGAAAGGCAAGCAAGTCTTGAACTGCTAGCAAGAACCTGAGAGAAGAAACAAGCCACAAAGCAATTTATAGTATCGATCACTTGGATGAATGTCCAGGAAGTCAATTGTGCTCAGTCTTCCCTAATGCATGCATAAATACTACACACTAACAAAAAGAGGGACAGCAGAGCTCTGATGGCCCAGCTGTACCGAGTGCCATCTAATTCTGCACATACCTGAGCGATCTTTAAATGAGCTGCAGCCACAGTAGCCAAGCCCTTAGCAGGAACCAGCTGCCTGACCACTTGGTTTTGGTTGAATTTTGCAGCCCATCCAGAGCTCTATACTGTTCTTCTGTAGCAAGCTTGTTTAAAGTATACCTACAGATGGGCAAATGCATAGAGGTATAAACTGTATGTGCCGGCCTATCCTGAAGCAACCGCCCAGGCGCTGGCAGCGGGGCTGTGGGGGCTCTGTGAGAAGAGGCCGGGGCTGCCCCAAGCCCCCCACAGCCGGCTCAGAGTGGTTCTGCAGCACCGCTGCAGGGCACAGCTGAGCCCACCGGCGAGGGTGCGGATGCCTCTGTGGAAACGCGCTTGGCAGAGGGCCACTGCTGCCTGCCTGTGAGGGGAACAGCGAGGAACGGCCCCACGAGACATAGAAGGCCCACATAAGACATTGCAATAAGGAGAAGTGTGAAGAAATAACAGTCGTCTAAGGTTTATTTAAAGTGGGAGAATAGGTTTCCTTTGGCACAGAGTGCTCACTCACAATTCCCTACCTTCCTGTGCTGACATATTTCAATCTCTGTTAGCCATGACTGGCAAAAGAGTGCCTATGGAAGGCTGACACTAAACAAAATATTGACACAAGCAGTGCCAGACAGCATGCCTGAGAGATACGGGAGAAGAAGAGAAGGGTTATTGGGAAGGGCCAGAAGAGATCACACCAAATCACGCAAATGAAGGACTATGCCTGTAAAGGGGCGTGAGGGTACCACAGTCTCACTGCTTCCTGGCAAAATCATGTTTGCGTGCACACTGCAGCGAGTCACTTTTCTCACGTGCATTCCTCATTTCAAGTTAAAGATTTCCCTGGAGCTTGGTCCTCTCTTTGGAGGTGAAAGAAAATGTCAAAAAAGGAAAACTAACTACCCACCTTTTTGTGGAGTAATGGGTATGGCATATCCTGATCTGGAACGATAACCCTCATGACGGCCTCTTTACATGTTGCCTTTCTAAAACTCTGATTAAACTATTGATTTTCTTATGATTTCATGGTGAGGTTTTGTAGAATTGCCAGAAAATACTGTATGCCGAGGGAAGCTAGGTCTTTATTTTCAGCTCTCATATCTTTAGGCTCCCTTCTTAATTAGACCATAAGCTCTTAAATGCCTTCAGTTTCTTCATATGGTGCAGTGATTAAAAGGTCTCTCATATAGTTTTGTGTGCCTGATGCAGTTCCTTGAGATTTGCAATTTTCCTACTAGACAACTCAATTTAGGAGAGAGTTGTCTTATTTACCCATAAAGCCTGGAAATTTGTCTTTTCTGTCTGTTTTCCAGAGAGAGGAGAGGGAAAAAAAAAACTAGTGGTTCATATATACAACTTTTAAAAGTCTATTTTCCATTCAAATAAAAACCATGGATAGCTTGAGTTTATTCTGTTCTCCAGAGATTGCCAATGTAAGCCAGGTGCCCTTAGAGTTCCAATGAATAAAAGCATTTTCCAAACCCTACGATATTCCTGCAGCTGTTCTTTCACATTTGATGAGATTCAAAACAACACTGCAATAAAAATGAGGGTGGAAAAACAGAATCTTTAAAAGCCAATGGTTTTGTCAGACTGATTCTAAAAATGCTGAAATAAACTTTCTTAAATGGACTGGCCAGTTATTTGCTTTTGTATTTCAAAAGCTCAGAGGAGAGCTTACTGTCTCAGTGGGGACAGTGCACTAAACTTCTAAACAACAGCACATGTGAGATTCTATTTAAAAAACAAAACCAACAACAACAAAAAACATGCATGCTGTTCACACATCAGATACAAAGGAGTCGAATTAGAACAAAAGTAAAATCTCATTTTTCACCACTCTAGTTCAAGTTAAAAGGTTGAAAATATTTCTAGAATGTGGAACAGAAATGGAGTAAAAGTAATGGCATTTCTTCCATTCCCTCACAACCTAAGAACCGCTGTATTCATGACTTAGCTTTTATGGTGTAAAACCTTTTCATATATATAGGTGCATAACAACAGTTCTTTTGCTGCCAGCATAAACGAAATTTACTGACTTCAAAATAGAAATGATACAGAAAGCCTAGGCATTGTGTTCAGTGCAAGCTACCATAACAAAAACGGTTTACACACGCCTTTTAAGTTTCAGCTGGCATGTCTTACTCCAGATAACACAGTATCTGGCTTACATTCTGTCAATTAAAGTTGAAATGTAAAGATGGGTGTAAGAAAAATCTGTGTCTGCATTTATGATTAAGCTCATTGCCAATAAAAATGTACCGAGCAACTTCATTGATCATAGTGCAGAGCCAGGAAAAAAAAACAAGGAAATAGGTGACAGATTTTCTTAATTGCATACAGCTGATTCAGTATTTCACACAATTAATTTACAATCTCTGTTTGCATGTGCATTAACCCATATGCATGAAAAAGTGCCAAAATTTGTAATAGAACCTATTTAGCAAAAAAATGCCAAAAATAACAAATTTCTGTTTGAAAAGAAATTTATGAGTTTACATGAAAGACAGCATTACACATTTTTGCAATCAGCACAAGTGATAGCCTAGACCATATACTCCTCTATTAAACACAGGCTATATAAGTGTTTCAGAAACCACATGAACCATGTTTTCATGATACTATAGGCTATATCTGTTAAAGGTATCAGCAAGATCACAGTGAAAATGCAACTGAAATCCGAATCCTATTATATTAGGTTCAATAATACAATAGTGATGCATTTAACTTCAGGAAGAACTTAAATGATGTCATTTGAAAACAATAGTAGAGTAAAAATGTAATAGTAAACATCAATGAAGCACTGAAAATTAACAGGCTTAAAGTACAAAATTAACTAGGTATTAATAGCGTTAAAACAGGCTATCAAAAATGGCACTGTAAATTATGTTGTTGTCGTGAACTGAATGGAAGATTCCTTTCCTTGACAGATGGTAAGACATAGTGCCCCTACTTCACCTGCAAATGCCCAATTCAGAATGACCCTATAGGTTATATGTAATGTAAGTAATTTTAGTGGACTTGCAATATTTTCTTTGAGAATAAGAAATGAAAATATTAGGGGAACAATTGAAAGGTGAGAAAAATCAAGCTACTTGCTATTTAGATGTATTATTTTTTAAAATGACAAAAATTACAGTAGAAATATCTTGGCAAAGAATCAAAAAAGTCTATCTGCAGTGTTTCTCAGCTGATCTACATGGCCAAATCTTCTTCTGTATCTTACTTCTAAGGTACACATAACTTGTATCTCACGTAACTCCACCACAGCCTCTCTGCATATTGGATATATGCAATTCCACAACTAACAAGAGAAACTTGTTTCAAAGCCTGTTTTCTCCAGTTTTGCTATGTCAATCAAACCAATATGATACAGAAAAAAAGAGCTCAGGATGGTATTTTTATGTAGTACGGTCTTTACCTGAATGTTAGAGGCAAATATCACTCAGAAAACTTATATATAAATGTAAATACAGAGAGAGAACTAAAGCCACATACCCAACATGATACTAGTTTTTGAAATTCCCTCCCTTCTTAGACATTGTCTGAAATAGTGATTGTTAAACCAGGTCAAAATCAAGCAAACCAAAAGCCATTTTTCTATTTGCCCACACATTGAGATGTATCACCCCTTGAAGAAGAAGCTGACCTCGGCTATCTCATCTTCATCACATCTTTATATTCATTTTGAAATAAGTCATGTTATTAACCTTATGAGTACAGAAATGAGAAGTTATGCTCAGAACTATAGGGTATAGTCTGTACATTTTGTTTTCATTTCCTATACTCATTGACAATTCTCACAGTACAAAAACCTGAGCCTACGAAGGCTGGGTAACAGGCGATACAAACCATCAGTTCTTGAAAAACCCAGTCTCCTTTTACAGGCAAATACAGTCAATGAAGTTATGATAAGTATCATCTTCTATTTAACTTACATTTAATTACTTCAACTAAGATGAATAAATTTGGAGGATTAGATCTCTAAAATGCACTTCCTTTATAACAATTTCTTCACCTCTGAAAAATTTATTAGTTTTTCTGCATGATAGGCATGCACATACACACATACCTCAGAATACAATAAAATGAAACAAATTGTGTTCCAAAATTGTACAGAATGTGCAAAAGATACATCTGTAGCTGTTCATTAAATTTTATTATCAAAATGTTTTTTGCAATAGCCTTCAAGTTGCAATACAATAATCTAATCTGAGATTTTCCAAATCTTCTGATTCACATGCTAAAGTGACTGCCCTTGCTAAACATGTACTAGCCAAAGCATATCTGATCATGCTGAAATCTCTCACTCATAGCACAGCCCCTACAGGCCACAGTATTTCAAGGATCAGTTTCGGCTATTCCAGATCAGGGCTGGCAGCATTTCTTTGAAAACCACATTTGCCACTTCCCATTAAGGGCAACAGCTTCATTGTTTTGGACTGCATTCCAGTACATTCCAGTACCTCTTTGGTTAACGTGAAGCAATGACTGCCTTTTGTTGTTGTTTGAAACTGCACATTGTCAAAACTGCACGTTTTGTATGAATCAGAGATGCTACGGTAAGCTGGCACAAATTTCCAAAAAGCTAGAAAAGTGCTAGAGAAAAAGCAGTGCTGGGAAGAGGAGTGAGGTAATATATGAGGCTGTTCAGTGTGGGGCACCCTGCCCTCAAGTCAGCTTCGATACTGACAGAGCCAGTGGCACCACTGCACTGGACAAATAAAAACATCAGCTCTTAGCCTGTGTGTATAATTCTCATATCTCCCACAGACATGGCTAACCATACCTGTTGGGGTAATTACAGGCTATCCACTGAAAATACCTACCAATAGTTTAAACTGCATAGTATCTCTCTCCTCTTTCCACCCAACCAACGTGTGAACTTGCTTTGCCTAATTAGCAGGTCTTTTATTCTGGGCAGAGGTAACTTATTACTCCATTACTTATTACTAGGACAAAAGTAACTAGTTACTGTATAAAAGCAAATTTGTAGCTTAATTCATGTGTATATTTCTATCCTAAAACAATTAACTTCAAGAGGTAAGGAGGGAGGAGAGTGAGACCGTGAAATGTTTCACAAACACCAAAACCACATATGTGGAAAGGTATTTGTGATGTGCAAAACATGGGTTTTATATACATAGAATAACATTATTATTGTCTAAGTACTAGAATTTGATTGTTTCACCTCTAGATGCCAAGGATAACAGTTAATTTGTACAAAGTAGATAAATGAGGTGGAAACTAATCAGAAAAGGGTTTGTTTATCTGTTCTTTGATGATATATTACACTGCAATAGTAAGACTAACTGCATGTTCTGTCTGGCTGAGAATAACTTCCAACATCATTTCTCATTTTTACATATCAGATCTGAAAGCACCTCCCAGTCTTTGAAGTTCAGCAAAATTCAAAGACGCTAATCAAGTCCAGCTGGTAGCACGGGATTTTAACAAGAGAATTAACAACATGAAATTCAACTATGTCTGTAACACGTTACTTCTCTCAACTGAATTGTGTGCATGTCATTTCCCATCTCCTCTGGACTTAATGGTCACAGTTACCAGATCACACTAAAATGATATTTATTTATTTATTGTACTGGGCAACTCCAAATGCATGTGTGGTTTTAATTCCATTTTAATTTTTTAAATATGTGAAAACACTCATTGTCTTTTGTTAGTATGCTGTGTTACAATGCAGGAAAACAATTATTTCAGAACACACATAATATCATTCTTTGATTTAAAAGTCTGTATTGCTAAACATGCCCTTAACAATCCACTATAACCTGCTTGCTTGCTGGGAGATGGGAGGATGGGGAGGGTTTTTAGAAGAAATTTTCTGTCTTATGCTGAAAATCCAGAGGTTTACAAAAGAGCTGACATACTCAGCAGAAAACACCTTCCAGATCAAAGACAACTAAGTAAATAACGTAGTTCACAACTTCAGTTTACATGTCCAAAGGCAAGAGCCTCTCCTTCTCTCCNGTGTTATCCTTGCTTTTTGTAGAACTCACAACAGCAGATCTGCCTTTGCCCTCCAAAGGCCAAGAGCTCCAGAACTGGAGCAATGTGACAGAGCACACAGTGCTTAGGGTTTTTTTACCCAATTACAAAACACTGCTATTTGGTTTCCCTTAAAGATGCCAATTACAAGCTGTTTATTTAAAAAAAAAAAAACTGTACAGGCTGGCAGAAGTTGATGAACAGCTATTGTTACTGATAGCAGATTTATCAACAGGGAAAATGATAAAATAAATGAAGGGGGGAAGAAGTCTATTCAAGCAAGTCAAAAAGACTAGATAGAAAAAAATAAAGCTTATGTTATNAGCTTATGTTATGAAGAGTGATAAGAATTTGATGTATCAGAATTTATAAACCATACATACGGTCTTTCACAAATACATAAATGCAAGTAGAGGTCTAATACAATCCCATTTCCTTTTCTCCATCTCACTTTTATAAATTTTGAAAGTACTGATAGCCAAGTAAAAATAATGCATTACTTCAAGAGTCTTGAAAAGAAAAGAAGTTGAATTATTGTTATGCAGTAATATTC
>VXAL01015206.1:0-17460 GCA_013399475.1 Chauna torquata
GTCCCTTCTAACTGAACTGTTCTATGCTCTATTTCCTTATGGCTGAATTAAAATTTATATCCTTTAATACAGCACCTAGGATTAGAGAAACTGGTCTGCTTAATTGCCATTTTGTGCTGCATACCAAAAAAAGTGGTTTCTATCCATTTCTCTGACTGGGTCAGGTGTCCAGGGCATGAGTAAGGGAACAAGGCAGAGCCAAGCCATGTAAGACAGCCTTGGATTTCTACCACTGTAACTTGCAGACCATTTTGTCTAATGAAACCACACAGTATATGGACAAAATCTCAGTTTATCACAGTAGGTGGCTATGGTTTGGCATCATAAGAAGGCCTTACATTATCATATTAAATAAAGTATTAAAATTTGGGATTAGTCAAAACTTTTAAACCCTCACTTTAAGTTTTATTTCTATTCCTATTAGGCATTACACTTTGTGCATGGATAGTGTTAGACACACATTTAAATGGTTTGCTGTGGCCTCCTTAGACAATTAATTAGTCCACACATTGATCTGATAACCAGATGCTAGCATAGTGCTGGATAATAGGGACATGACTGGGAATACGCTGATTTAATTAAAACCAGCTGGTCTGCTTGCTTTCTTTAGGCACCCTGCCTTGCTAGCCATCTGGCCCAAGTGAGTCAAGCAGTTGGAAAGCCTGTTAGCCCCAGCAGGGATGCTTAGGCATGCCAAAGAAAATGTTCAAGAATTTTCATCTTAGAATTAGGATTTTGACTTTTTATCCTAGCATGCAAAACATCTGAAAACCTCAGATTTTATATGATCTGGGAACTTCTATATATCTGTGTCTTCAGGGATAGCCTTGATTTAAGGAGGGGACACAGCATGAATTCCCGTTGTTTCAGCACTGCAGAGAGAGCTAGTTTTCTACAGATTCTTTTCTTGGCCTTAGTACAATTGTCCACAGGCTTTCTTTCCAGTCTTCCTAAGTACTCATAAAATATTGGCTTTTATCTCTTAAATATTTCTCTTAACAAATGTAGCAAATATTAGGATATAGCAACTTCTGGTAATAAAAGCTACTAGATATCAATATGTCATATTGAACCTCACTACTAAGAAGACACATGAGAAACCAAAGGGTGCCAGCCTCTGCTGTAAAATGAATGTATTGGAAAAAAAGCTAAATTACACAAAAACAAACAAACAAACAAACCAACAAACAAAAGGCATTCTTTTCACAACAAAAACCATGAACAATACTTTTAGTCCCAGCTATACTACTATACACCTTTATCACTGGTCAGTGGAATCATCATCATCCCTGTTCTTATTTCAGGCATCTAAGATAAAAGTAGGTCCTTCACATTAAAATTCCTGGACACAGCCTCTTATTCAATAATTACAATGAGGTTCAGTCCTTTGGATGCTGCTACCTTGAGTAAGCAAACTCAAGTTTGTTTGAGCTCTTGCTTAACCAAGTGAGTTTCAGAACATGGTCTGGAACGTGTATAAAAGTGGGTACTGGTTAACTGGTGTGTGCAGTTGCTGTATGCAGCAATATGTTTTTTCTGTTCAAAAGGCTTTTTGTTTGTTCATTAAAATTTAAGAATTTTGTATCTTTAGACACCAATATTCCAAAATTAATGTATTTTCTGACTGTATAGAAATGCGTTTGAAATCCTCCTGTGAAATATCAATAAATAACAAATGACTCCTTCAGTTAAAACACACCACTGTTAATAAGATGCAGCCTTTACAGCAGTTTGTGGTTACCATTGCAGGCATGAAGCTACCACTCTTAGACCACCTTATACAGATTTACATTCTTGCTCTCCCCAAAGGGCCAGTCCTACCCTCCCTCCACTCATAAATATCAAGAAAACAGTCTCTCTCTCTCTGTCTCTCTTTCCTAGAGCTCTAAGTCTCCAGTGCAAACCCTAGAGGCATGGGAGGAACTGTGACAAACCCACGGCCACTGTCAATTTGGCACAGAAGGAAGCATCCCATCCCTCCATCTGATCCCTCTGCACAGTTTGGTGGATAATTATCTCAGCAGTAATTCCAGTGAAATGGATGTGTGCATGGGTGGCAACCCCTGAATCCCAAAGAGAATTTTTCTTTGGCTGTATCTTCAGTCCTTTGCAGTGCCCACATTGACACAGAGTGGGAGGGGCATGCCAGGCAGCATGACCACTGTTGGTGTCACTTGTCCTATGTGTTCCCTTGTGAACCTCTCAGACTGATCTGCAAATTCACCACCAGCAGCGTGGGATGGCTTCAGCCCGTCAGGCCATCTGGCTCTTTTAGAGGCCTCAGACAAACCCTTTAAGTCATGCACCAGCTTTGGGCCAGTCTTCTGCACAGGGGTAACTTACACCATGCAGCTTTCCTCTGCTGGCTTGTTCACCGTAATGCATCAAGTATACCAAGAATATGCCTTACCCTCAAACCTTCAAATTGACAGGAGCATCTGCCCTGTGCTTGCTGTCAGCATGTCAGACTCACACAGGTGCAAAAAACTTCAACAGTCAGCATGAAGTTTCTTAGCTTAATTTGCTGAGTTTTCATGGAGTTTATTAGTTTCTGCCCAACACAAACAATGTGTGCTTGGCTTGCCTTCTAACATTCAGTAGCTGTGTACACAAGCATACTTATACCACGCGCAGATACTGGTTTCTTTTATGACTACACTGCACTCTACCTGGACTTCAACATGCTTCTGGTGACTTTAATCCTGGTGAAAAATATACTTCTAAAGAACTACCACAGGAGGGCTCCCATGTTTAAGCTTTCCAGATATGAATGCCTGTGTGAATTGGAAGTATGTGCAACAGGCTTTATATCCCACCCTCTTCCTTTTAGTGTTAGTTACATCTTACTCAAACAAGTCCAGGGGTAAACAGTTGTATTTTGAGCCTCTCATAGTGGCTACTATGAACAGGTATTGTGCTAGATCCCTCTGAAGCTTCCTCTCCCTGTCTTTCCCATCACATCATCCTTCTCCTGACCTATAGCATTTCCTGATTTTTCCTGGCTTGAACTCTTTGTGAGGTAAGTTGGATGATGTTCTTAAATAAGTGCTTGATGGAGTCCTATCAAATCATTTTCACTGGCCCAAGCAATTTTTCTGCCCTGGGCAAAATAAATGCTATTTGCCTTATTCCCTCAACCTCCCTATTGCATAGGACTAACAATGCTGATCACTTAGAAGCAGCTGAATGAAGCAGGAAGGAGATCCAGAAATGCCACAGCCCACTCTTCTGTTCAGTGTGTCCATAAGAGAGCTTAGCTACTCTGAAGGCTCTGGGCCAGGACCCCCATGGTAAATCTTAGCTCCACAGAGTGGTTTCTCAAAGTAGTTTCTCATCCAAAGACACAAACACTAAATACATTCTTTGGAAAAGAACTGTTTGTTTAAAGACTAGAAGACAAAAAGCAGAAAATAGATGTGGAAATGTGAACTTCTGTTTCTTCTTTTTCTTTATAAAAATTTCTAGCACATCTTGAAACTTTTAACACAGGAGCTTTTTCATTTCTTTCTCACTGTCAGTTTTCCTCTAGACTCAGCAAAACAAGCTCTGTTTATTAATATGAGCTCGACCCAAGGTCTGGTTTTGCCAAGTCTTGAGCATTAGAAATCCCCTAAAAATCCTTCCTTTCTCGTCCATCCTCCTAGCCTTCCTCTCCCACAACGTACACAAGGCACTTCCTTCAGGTTTGCTCTGAGATCAGAGTTTCCTCAGGATGTTCAGCCTCAAAGCCTGAGAAACACTGCAACATATTAGTCACCTCCATCACCACAGTTCCCAAATACACCAGTGAGCCAGACTTCCAGCTGATGCAATTCATTAGCATTAAGCTGTCAAGTTTCACTGAAGACCTGATCCATAGCGTCCACCGCAGCAAAAGACTGCACCATGGCCACTCGCTGGCCTAGTTTTGTTGGTAACTTGAGAGACACTACGACCAAAACAAAAGTGTGGGAAACCTGTCCCTTATGTTTAGGGTACTCTGAATATTACATTTTTACTTAGAGTCAGATACAGCTAAAGAAAGTGGAGGTGTATGGTTATTACTGAGATAGGTAGAAACAAAACAGTATTATTCTGTAGCAATAGCTGTTTGCCGCACGTCCCTTATTACCTAGTGATAACATAAGCATGTGCACAAAAAGTCAACACAGGGCATACATATAGAATAATATTCACTTTATCATAATCATGTGATAGAGCTCTGCATTAGATATAATTCACCCAAGAGGAATATATATATATATATATTTTTACCTTCTGCCTTGTCCAGAGTTCTAGGCTTTGAGTAACACTTGAAACAGAACAGCTCACTTGGCAGATCTGTGGTGGGGCAGATCACGAAGAGGGGCAGCTCCTGTGCTTCACGGCACAGGCCAAAAGGAACTTAAATAGAGACAATACTCACATTGCTCTAAGTAACAATACGTTCACATTCACAGTGCACACCAAAAGATAACCCTAATTCCATGGCAAAATACTATCTAGCTCTGGTGTCACTTACAGTGCAAGTGAAGAGTGACATTAGGAGAGAGACACCAAAGTGAATCTAGTATGAGTGAAACAGGAATCATGTCCTTAAAAAACACTAGTCAGCTTCCTAAACAAATCACAGTGGTGTTTTCTACTACTATTTTCAACGCTAGATGTGAGGAAAAATATATTTCTAAATAAATTTCCAGAGAAGTTTTGTTTTGTTTTCCACCTTCACAGAATGGTTGAATGGATTTTCCTCAAACTTTCTCCTCAGAAGCCGTTGGCTGAGCTCAGAGGTGGAAAATTTCAGCCTAGAAAGTAGAACCTTTCAGAAACGCAGAAGCAAGGGAAAACACTGGACTTGGAGCAGAAGGTGTTTTGCAGCTTAAACTACAATACTATGTCAGCTTCCATGTCAATGCTACAATACAGACATAACATTGATTTACGCATGCAATCTTTGAAGTTGAGGCAATCAGTCTTAGTTATTTTATTGACCAGTAACACAAGAAAAACAGAAGATGCACACAGCTAGGACATGCTACTGGCCTGATTTGACTTACTTACTCACCAGATGTTCTCAGGAAATGTTTGAGCATGTTTCATTCAGTAGGTGCAGCCGGCATGCCTGGACATAGCACACCTCTTCTGTTTGATGTGGCTTCTTACGGCTTGCACTTCCTTTGTATCCCATAGTCCTGTGGCTGTTCAGAGCAAAATGGAATTGGCTGATGACTACATGGTAAGCATCTGCAGTGGCACCATTTAAACGTCCTCTGATACTATAGTAACACACAAATCAGGGCACCAGTGATAAATTAACTTCTCACAGTTCTTAGCCCACTGTAATCACATGATGACACATGGGATAAGAAAGGGCAAGTCCAAGGTAAGAAACTTCACAAACATACATGGAATTTATTTGTCTGCAGAAACACCATAGTCATTCTATGTATGAGAACCAGGAAAGATCTAACTTGTAGATGCAGCCAGCAACGTTACTGGAACACCTCCTAGTTATGTGACATTATGCAAATCATCCTTTCTGTTTTGCTTTTCACCATCTGTGAAACACCTATGTTGATGTGTAAGACTGGGCTTGTCAACAGCAAATTCTATTACAGCTCACACTGAACACTTATGTTGGTTCATGTGAAAGAGCTCTTTAGTCTATTTGTGCAAGACAAAGTGCCCACAGTGCAGCAATTACTGTGTCCTCCTATCCTGTGCCCCAATTATTGCTCACTTAGAGCACCAGCAGCAAGTCAGAGAAGCCAACTTGTTGCTGGTGCAGTTTGCAGCAGCAGAAGTAGCTTAGCTAGATGAAAGCAACCTAAAGATGGGCTTGTACATCTGTCTGTGCCTCCTCAGTGGCTACAGGTTCTGTGCTGGCTTACAGCTGGGACTAGAAGATGCCAAGATGCTATTTAGCCTTTCAGACTGGTGGAGTGTTGATTGGATTCTGAGTAGAAGGTGGCTATTTTCTGCAAGGTTTGATCAGCAGTGAAAAAGATTTCTTCTCCATTTTACACCTAAAGGGGCAGAATATCTTTCCATTCCCGAGAGAATAGGAGAGGAATCGATTCTTGCATAACAGTTAACAAAAATAGTCAGAGAAGAGAAAATGTATGTTCCTAACTGTAGTTGCCTGTGGTCGCTCTTTCTTTCTCACTTCCATTAGAGGGTGCTCTTGGTTCAAAAATCCCCCAACCCAGGGTTTCTGCCATCAAAGAGTTGCCTTTAAAGGCAGTCTTCAAGTTAGGTGGTCCAGTCCAGTTGCTAAATTCTTAGCAAGGTAGGAGACGGCATGATTAAACAAGATAGCATTTCTTATTTTCCCTGCTGTACAAGTCAGGAGCACTGCAGACATTAAAGATCAAGAGCCGGCAGCTGTCTAAAAACTGTTCTCCTTGGAGGCTCTCATTACACAGACCCTGCACTGAGCCTCACCAATAGATTAAAACCACTTTTCACAGTTTTGTTCTTTCTCCCTCTTAAAAGGGAAGAGGTAAAAGGACTGTTTACATTTGCATTTTAAAGTCCATTTATACAAATGCATTCCACTTTGAACAAAAGATTGGAAAGATAAGCTGAATCTGATATTTATAGGACCTTACAAGTAAATGCATTTTAAATAACCCAAAATAAAGCACCAACAAGCACAGGGTAGGTTTTTCTACTCTTATATTGGCAACAATAACTCAATACAAGCTATTCTCTGCAGGAAGAGGAAATGCTTGACCTCCGCAGCTGTCCATCCCAGTAGCCTTCTTCCCACAGAACCTTCCAGGTAGAAAACAACAGGACATTACTTGGGAAGGTGCTGGCGCTTGCCTAAAAGGCACAACACAGCCACTCAGTACCCTCTTCCTGTGGCAACTCATTTCCATCCCATTCTTTTCTTCACTTCCATTCTTCTGTTCACTGTTTCTGCAGGTCATGAAAAATGCCATCAACTGCCCTCAATAGCTGGTCTTCCTCTTCATCCCAGTGCATTGTGTTACTGAGCCTATGGCCCAGCTCCATCCTGACAGTCCATATGGATGCATTTTCTAAGTGCTCAGACTTGAATGATTTTAAAAGAAGATAGCGACAATAACAACAGGTTCCTGGAATTACAATGTTGGCTGAGCACTGTCAGTATTTGAGAATCTGACAGCTAAACACGCCTGCATCTGCCTCAGAGAAGAGACGGTTGACCCTTCAGGCAGCAGGGAAGGCTCCCTGCACAAGATCCAGCTGCAGACTAAGGAGAAACAAAACTCTCCCACCACTTCAGTTGCAGGCTGCTGCATTTACAACTGACACTCCTGGCTATGATTTCTACTAGCATTTAGCAGCAGCTGTGCCCCCAGCTGGGAGCTTTCACTTTCTATTTTTAAAATCAGTGAAATCAGGAGCATATGCGACCTATAATTTACCATGTATTTTAATAATAAAATACACTTAGCAGCATATCAGGCTGTAATTCTACCCTGGAGATGCTTTGCTCCCTAGGAGATCTTTTATCAAGGCTTAATATACCTGATTGTATTGAGTGTGTGACATTCTCTGCAATTTGCTAGCATCAAACACTGTGCAACATATCACACAAAAGCCTATGCCATACAGTGTGTGTTCCCCAGGACTAGGCTCAGAAGCCAATAAGTGACAATAGTGCCTCACTTCCTTGCTTGAATAGTAATCATGCATGATAGCCAGTTACCTCCAAGGTACCTCCTTATTCCTATGTTATACCAATAGTTAGTGATGACAATATATTAGAATTCATAGCACATTTGTGCATTTAAGTAGTCTGTGCCTTTAAGAGTATCTATATTTTAAGCAAAGCTACATTTTCAGCAGGCAAATATTTTGAGCTAAAAGACATAAGAGAATGAGGACGAGGAATAATTTAAGTGGTATCTGGCTAGAGGTGAGAAGAAAACTCGGATGACAAAGGTAGATGACATAAGTTTTCCTTGCCACAGCCAAAAAAAAAAAAAAAAAAACAAATCTTTGGAGATTACAGAGTTGATTCATATTGTCCTGTTTCTCCCCTTGTCCCTTAAAACCAAGACCACTTTTCTTCATTTCAGTATAGGACTAAGCAAAGTGACCTACAGCCTAATCTGGGTTCCCATCAGAACTAGGTCTACTACTAGCTTTGGCTTCTCTAATCTTTGAATTGGAAGGTCTTGGGATATTTTTGTTGAAGTCAGGAGAGTTATACTGATGTACAGTTGCTGGTATGAAATGCTAGGATGGCAAATCACTCAGTATAAGGTCTTGAAAGAAACACAGACATTTCACAAATGTGCTTTTGAAGCACCTTCACATAAGCAGATAAGCAACTAATTATACACCAATTCTTCTGGTGCTCCGACGTGCGTAAACATTTTATTTTTTTGCCAAAGGACCTTTTTATGCCTATTGACTTCCATGTGTGAGCTTAAAAGGCCACCCAGAACTTTCTACAGATGGATTTCTACTTTCATCGATTATAAGAAGGCCTTAAGCATGTTTTTGAATTTCTGTTTATGAATTATCTCTGACTTACAAAGAGTTCCCATTTCTCACCCATTTTGCCTTATTATGATTTGACAGAATCTTATAACCCTTCAAGGTTTCCTTCAGAGGCTGTCCATCCTCCTTTGAAGTGCCAATACAGATGAAACACGAATTTCTGAGACACCTCTGAGCTACAAAAGCACCAGCTCCTGCACAGGCTTCTCTGACATTCTCTATATATTTGCTACTGGAATAAATCATTAGTCCAATAGGCTTTCCTCCTTCTGGAGGTATTGCGTAAATTAAAACCTAGCCAGACCTCCAGCATCTGTGTACCCAGGCATCTCATGATCACTTGAAGTATCATTCATAAACTACAACTCACTACAACTGGAGATTGGATTGACCTACTTTAATGACTAACGCAAGCAGCAGTTCCTTCTGTAGATGTTCATATTATGTTTCTCAGTAGTGTTTGTATTACATTACATTATACTATAAATGTTATTGTTTCTAACTGGGGTGGGGAGTAGAGAAAGGGCTCCTGAAAATTCTCCCTACCTACCTGTGTAGAAGTTGGCGCTTGCCATATCTGATTTATATTTCCACATATTATATTGCTGATGACTAGAATAAATGTTCAGAATGACCATTTTAGGGTATTAAAATCTAAGGATAAGTGAGATGATTGCTTTGATTCAGCAGCTTCAGAATGAATGAGATGGGGAATGAATTCTGTCCTTGGGACTAGGACATCCTGACAGGGCTGCCGGGGAAGTTTGCTTAGCTGCAGCTAGCTCATACGTATACAGAGAAGCCAGGATATAAGATATAAAAAGTCAGCTCCCTTCAACAGCTCTAAATTCATGTGAAATAAAATGATGTTGAATAGAAAATCTTGGATCTTGTTGATAAACAAGATGGGAATGGAATAAAAACAATGAGAACAATGTGGACAAAACTGTCCAATGTGAACACCCCAATGCTCTGGAGCCAGAATGGTTTTCCTAGTGTAGTCTGCCTTGCTGTGAAGCTTCCACAAATGCAATTGCTGATTGGTTTAACCCAAAGGTTAACTGCTGTGAAATAAACAAATCCTCACAGCGTCGTATTAGGCTTCTGCTCAGCCATCAAATTCTGTTTGTGTCTTACCAGCTTCTCCTCTCAAACCATTTCTGACTTCATCATTTTGTTTTTGTTAGTGCTTTTACCTTTCACATTCAGGCGGTTATCTGTACAACTCACTTTTAATAACTATCACTGATTAGGGCAACACTTATTTACGAAGGCAGTGCACATCATCCACATTCAGCCATCTCATCAGCTGAACTTAGCAAACATGGCTCTGGAGAACCAAGCAAATGCTTTAGGTTTTAGATCATTAGACTATTTCCTTCTAGCACTATACAGAGTAGATACAATCTGCTCACTTAAAAGACAGAGCTGGAAGCTGAAAAGCGGCTTGGCTGATAACATCCCATACTTGAACCTGCTTTGGCAAGGGGATAGACATGATCACTTAAAGGGGCTCTTCCATCTCTGGTTTCTAAATTCCCCCATTGCTTTCAGAAAACAGTGAGCCAATAGGTTAGTAGATACTTCTGTGTCTGTTTTGCTAGTTCCTTTATTTGCTCTGTATCTCTTTGTTACTCTGGTATGAGAAGAAAACTCCTAATCATACGATGCAAGTAGGGAAATACAGAGAGGTCAAAACCAAATGAGGTTAAATAAAAGTTTCTTATAATACTTTTCAGAAGATAATGACTTCTGAGCTGCTCTTCAGGTTATTTGGGTGTCATGGTTTTGGCTGGTACAGAGTTAATTTTGTTCGTAGAGGCTCACACAATGCTGTGTTTTGGATTTTTGATGAAAATAGTGGCGATGTTTTTGGTTGTTGCAGAGCAGTATTTACATAGAGCCAAGGACTTTTTTGCTTCTTGTGCTACCCTGCCAGCGAGGAGGCTGGCGGTGCACAGGGAGCTGGGAGGAGATATAGCCAGGGCAGGTGACCCAGACTGACCAAAGAGATATTCCACACCATATGATGTCATGCTCAGCCATAAAAGCTGGGGTAAAGAAGGAGGAAGAGGGGAGGATGTTGGGAGTGATGGCTTTTGTCTTCCCAAGAAACCGTTACACGTGATGAGCCCTGCTTTCCTGGAAGTGGCTGAACACCTGCCTGCCCATGGGAAGTAGCAAAAGAATTCCTTGTTTTGCTTTGCTTGCATGCGCTGCTTTTGCTTTACCTAGTAAACTGTCTTTATCTCAACCCATGAGTTCTCGCACTTCTACCTTTCTGATTCTCTCCCCATCCCACCTGGGGAGGGTGAGCGAGTGGCTGTGTGGCACTTAGCTGCCTACCGGGGCTAAACCACAACATTGAGGGATAAGGCTGAAGAATTATTTCTTCTTTCTGAACCAGGCGCATGGTTCAGAAACAGAGGTTTTCATCTGTATAAGATTGTTTCCATATCAAGACAGCAAACTGGCTTTCAGACCTCGAAGGCAGCATCCTGCCCATAGCTGGCTATGCAAGAGGATTGCATGATTTTTATTAGTTAGGGCAGGAAAGTGAAGGATTAAAAGTTGGAGTAAGAGTTAGACAAAGCCCTGGGACATCTTGTGTACAGAGATACACAAAACCTTCCAACACATGAGAAGCTTTCTTGTGGTGTTTGAAGCCTGAAGCTTTCCCACATGGAGGTTACCAATTGATTTCATTTCTCTGATGAAAACAAGCCCACGAGAAGCTAAGGAGAAAGTAATGGGTAATGGAGTTATTTTCACTTTTTGACCTGAGGTAGAGGTTCAGCTCAAGTTCCTAATGTTGAATCAGTCTCCATGCAGCCTTCTTCTGTGTCATGTTTATAGTGATGTTCCAAGAATAAAAAAGGCACAAAAGCCCACCCATCTCATAAAACACAACTTCCAGGTGATTAAACCCTCTGGTAAAACAGAGAAGGATGAACCAAGACTAAATACTGGGACAGAGGTTTCCACATATTGGAACTTCTGGTATAGAAGAAAGAAACCAGATGAATGCACCCCTTTCTTGTCAGCCCATTCACAAGCAGAGGCTACCACTGATGAAGCAGTGAAAGAGCAGAGTTATTGAAGAGGCTGAGCAAAACTGTGAATGTGAATGTCTGCAGCAGGCAAGGGAGCACACAGCAGAGAGCGCCAAGCTGCTCCTGTCAAGCTGGCACATCCTCATGGCACAAAGCCTTTCTGTGATACTAGACCAGGTCCAGAAGTACAGCTCAGCAGCCCTACCTCTCCTGTTCATTCCATGGCGCAGTGAAAATAAACCCATTGTACTGCTGAGGCTGAAATGCTGATCCGTTATTTTTCTTTCACAGTCTCTGTTTCCAAGCTGGCTATGTTTCTGTGCCAGGGATAATGTGGGTAACAGTCACTGTGAAAATCTGGCAGTAGGTGGTTTTCTACGAGGCTTCTCTGCTCACTGACAAAAAGAAAATATCTCCTTCACACCACCACACATGCCCACCAGAGGAATAAAGAACAGAGCAGTGCCTTCTCCAGACATATGCTTGCCAGGTCAGCCCTTTAAAGGGCCTCCAAGTCCCAGGAAGTACCCAAAGTGCCTTGAATGCTACATACATCCTAGCTTGCAAGATGCATCTGTGCTTGGAAGTGCAGTCCTCCCACAGAGACTGTGTACCTGCAGCCAGTTTTGAGACCCTATCCCAGGAGGGAACCACTTCTGGGCTGCACCTCCATAAAGAGCCTCGACCAACACAGTGTGACCTCGCCAGGGAGCACCAACAATATCACCAACTGGCTGCAAACTATAAAACTTGAAAGGAATATCCCTGTCTCTCCACCTTACCACTTTCACCCCTGGCTCTTACCGTGGTATCATCTGCTCAAAGCCGGTCAGGGGAGCTCCACAAAACAGAGTTCTGCCTCTCAGAACAGAGACTGAGGAAGAAGGGAAATGCTCTGCAATAAGTCAGTTTAGAAAGATTAAATAGTAGGGAATAATAGGCTGTTTGGTTTTCCACCTTCCTTTGAGCAAGTAAATGAGAGCTAAATGGTTCCTGAGAGGAGACACAGGACCTCAAGTTAAGCACTTTCCAGAAAGTAAGCAAGCAAGTTCCCCTATCTCTTTCCCTTCCCCAAGTCTGCCTGCTAATGTAAATTTTCAGGAATTATCCTTTTAAGAGATAAAGGGGAGAGAAGGAACAGAGAATATGATTGTGCCTTTCAGCCTATATGAGAGGGGAGCTGAGCAGGGCTTGGCATAACGCCAATTTGCTAGCTCAAATTTCACCTGTAAAAGCCCTGTAGACATTAAAAAAGCATTCATTATCCACCCAGACACAAAAAACTCATTATGCTCTATTTTTCCAATCCTGCTAACTATGCATGATCTGTTCCCACTGAAGGACAGTATTACCTGCTTCCTTCAGATTACTTGCTGATCACAGCAGCTCACAGGGTTTTGTTTTAATGAAATGGAGGGTTCTTTGACTGGACTTCTCCCAAATGACCATGCGTAGATTCCTGGTTCCTCTTTAAAGAGCTCAGCAACAAGCATGAGCCCAAGGCCTGCTCATCCCTCCCATTTGTTGGGACATTCACACACAACAGTCAAGTGACTTGTTGCTTGTAGCCTTATGAGTTCAGCTAGAATCTGGTAGCCCCTGTGTGAGGCACTTTCTGCCACTTCCGTGTATAACAAGCCTGGTGCTGACCCTCAAAGGATACTAAAGTTCTTCCATAATGTATTTTGGCTTTTTTTTTTTCCACAAATTTGCATTCTATATGATATAGGTCTATCTTGGATTTAATGATGAATGTAGACATCACTACTGCAAGGCTTAGCTGAACCCTGTAATTAGATTTATTTTAGTTCTACATATACTTATATTAGCACTTTAGTTTCAAGAGGAAAAATGTAGCTGTCCTTAGCCATGACATAACATCTGCTAGCACAGTAAAAACCTTAAAGCACTGCAGTTAGTGCTTTTTCCTAAGCAAAGACCAGTGTTGTATCCAGTGGTCAAACACTAAGATAAACTTTGGTAGTGAATTAGCAGAATGCATTGCACAGGCACTACACTGGGTGTGCTCCATGCCAGTTATTTCAAGTCTGAAACTAGGATCTTTGAGCTCTGAAGACAAGTCCATCAGATTACCCAAGGGAGTGTGTACACAGAGTAGCTGGTAACTGGCTTTGTTTCAGTCAGATGACTAGTATGACATTTCCACCCAGGTTACACTATGGCAAAATGCCACCATTGCTCTGTGGGTGCTGTGTAAAATGCTTACCACACTAATAGGAGAGGAGGAAGTGTGTAGTTCATGGCAATGAATGTGCTCTGAGGCTGGTGTTCCCGAAGTCGTGGTAGTCTTTATCCTGTGAACAGCCAAATGCCTCCTGCTCATGCATATATGTAACAACGTCTGCCTGTTCTGGTACCAGAAACAGGTATTTTTGGAACCCTCTCTCTAATGCAAATTAGAGGTTTTTCTTGAGTACCCAAAGGTAATTCAGCACCCCCTTTTTTTCTAAGAAAGGTTACTTTAGCTTGCATACACTCTTCTATGCAGCTCTCATTTCACAATAGCAGGCACTGGCAGTGAGCAATGTTTAACAAAAGACCTACACACAGCACAGGTTCTCACAAAGTGAAAGCACACTTTAGTATAAGAATACTGGGGTAAGGCAGGCTTTTCTTGCCATGGTTAAAGGCATCCTGAACTGAAGGTAGCTTTCTGTGTGCAGATTGTTTGGAAGAGACAAGGGTGGTAAAGGGACACAGTCAAAGGGACACGGTCAGAAGGACACAGTCTTGGTAGGTGAATCGTCTCTTATTTGGAATCCTAGGTCCCAAACCGAACCTCTTTAAAGATATTGGTGGTGCTACTCTAACAGATATCACTCCACAAAACACACGTGCTTCCAGAAAACTCCAGTGCAATGGAAGCCCCTCAAACAACTTCTTACTCTCAATGTGTGAGGTTCCATGTATAGCAAGGCGCAGGGCCTGTGTCTGAAGCAATTATTTTGGTCAGACAATTGCAATGTCCCCTTTCTTCCAGACTGATCATGTACAGATATTGCACAAAACTGCAGCCAGGGTTGTCATCCTTTCCAAGGAGGATGCTTTGAACAGAGTCTGCTCCTGCTAGCAGGCTCTCCTTGCGCTTCCTGAAACCTGGTGGTTGGAAGACCAGTTGGCTCTATCTGGTATAGACAGTCCCAGATCCAAAGAGAAGCTGTGATGCACTGCTAAGTGCATTGCCAGCCCTGTGATGATGGACTGTGAGACAGGAGCTAGGTAAGTGAATCTTCAGTTAGAAATTGTGAGACTTGGCAGGTCAGGGACTCACACTGCAAAACTGTTGCAAAACTGGCCTGAGGGGACAGCGAGGTCTATGACGGATCTTGTATTCCTTGTGCTTGCAAAGACAACTGAGAAACCACCAGCCCCAGGCTGTCTTGGGTTTACGGTTACTTGAAAACTATAGCAAAGCTGTATTTAGAAGTAAAGATAAAAATCTAATATGAAGTGAATGGAGAAGATCTGATTGTTCTCCTTTAGTTTTTGGTCAGTGCCTCTCCAATTTGGTGGCTGGATTCTTGTTAAAGACATAACATGGTAAATCTTTGCATGTACATGCATCATGAGTGAGGATTAAACCAAATGCTCTTCAGTCCCATGCTTATTTCTTAAGAAGGTATGAAGGGAAATAGCAAGAAAAATCTTGAACTGTGAGAGGTGTTTGGAACTGGTTCCCCACAGACACTTCCAGAGGTTCTTTCCCTCCATAGCTGCCTTATTCTCCCACAGTTGGCCTTTATCTGTTTTTCCTCTTGATACCTAGCACTTTTTTTTCGTGCAAGTTCCAATCCATCATACATACAATACTTCAATTTAAGAGCAGGAGAAGAGAATTCCTATTTTTAGTTCCAACATATAAAATGTTATCTAGGGACAGGTCATTTTGTCCTAAGTGATCAAGCAGAAAAAGGATATGGTAACAGATAAAACCTTAGAAAGGATACTCATGTGGTTTAGGCATTAGCCTGTTAATTCCGGAGATTTTTGTTCCTTTTCTGGCTCTCCTACAACCTCCTTAGGGCCCTCATGGGTTAATCTCTGTTCCTCACTTCTCTTCCTGTAATATGGGGATAAAGCTAACCTAGCAGCTTGATGCAATGAGAATAAATTAATTACTGTGTGACAGATTTTCAAACACATTAGTGATTACCGCTATAACAAAACCTTCTATGTAAACAAATACCCCTGGGAAAACAAGAGATGGAATTTAAGGTTGCTTTTGAGGTAAGTTCTTACATCAGCACTCCCACCATGGGCATGCACCCACACCAAAGGAAAGAATAGGACAAATGTACAGTGTCATGCTTTAAAGATCTTGAAAATCAGCCAAATCTGTAAAATGCTAAGGAGACTTAATGCAATACTTATACATCCTGGGGCTAATTCTCAGGAATGCTAAGTACCCTCTGCTCCCCGCTGACTTTGATTTGTGGACACTCAGCAAATTCAGACGTAAAATAATCATTTGGTGAACAAAAGGCATTTGAATGAAGCCTGATCCCTCAGTCCGCATATTTTTATGAATGCAAACATACTTATGGTAAGAAGTTCCACCAAGCTCAACTGCTGTACCATCTGCATGTGAGGTTTATAACTTGGAGATTTGTAGCTGAAAATACCAAATGACACAGGCATTATCTCTTTTCTCCCTATCTGATTGTTCCCCCCAAACCATGAAAATGTCCTTGTGTACCTCCCAAGAAGGCAGCTAAGAAGGAAAAACAGGTGAGGATTTTTCCATTAACTTTCTGAGACTCTAGTATGGCCCTGGGCCTCTCCATCCCTCTCATATGCATTACTGAGTCCCAGCAACTACAGCAACACCTGAACACACTCCAAAACCCATTGGTAGACAGGCATCCTCCTCCCTTGAACCAGTTTTCCTCCATAAGGCAGTGGGTGCTGGGCAGAACCCAGTGTCATTATTTTCCACCCAGTCAAAAGCAGTATGACAGATTTGAATGGGGCAGGTGTTTGGTCCTTTCTTGGAAAATCAACTGGTTTGTTTCTACTTGAAAATCGAGCTTAATTCCTCTCTGGGCTGAGGCAGATTTTTAAACTCAATTAACAATAACACCTGGGTTTTGGGGATGTGATTGAACCAACACTTCCCTGTCTGAAAACACTTAGCCTTTGAGGAAGTTAGCATCCAGACCTGCACTCAGTGCATAACCATAGTTAAATGCTTCTTTTGAAGGCCTGTGGAAGTAGGTTTTTATAGGTGCAGAAGAGGTACCAAGGTGCTATGGTGTGAACTGCTAACCAGGGAAGCAGTCTGTGACTGGACTTGGCCACACAGAGGCTAGCGGGTGTGCAAGCCAGAGCGACAACTTATTTTAGTGCGATGTGTCACCACTCCCCTCACCGGCGAAGTGTCCAGCCAAGCCCAGGAAGATCAAAACCTGAAAAACAAATCAAAGCAAATTCCAGCCTGAAATGCACACAAAGCTCTTGCCCAGTGTGTGAGCCCCCATCCTTCATCCACGCATCATGGAACATTTGCTCGTAGCAGTGTGCTCTGAGAAAGCAGCGAACTTGAAGGGAAATACCTGAGGGGCAGTCAACACTGCACTCCCTGTTTGCCAACCGGGGCGCGCTCCTTCAGACTTGGCCGCGTCACCGCTCCTCGCTGGTGACCAGCTTGCCTCAGACCCACCTCAGAGCTCCCTGTTTTCTTTGGCGGGGCCTGCGACCCCGGGCAACCCAGCCCGGTGTTTGAGCCTTGCCGAACGTGTTGCAGAACAGAGAACACATGTTTTTTTGTTTCAAAGATATTGCTTAAAATAACTCCATCTCTAGAAAGTTGAAGTTGGACCCCCCTCCCCCCCGTTCCCCTTGCCCTCCCCCTTTTGCCTGGCTGTGGGTCCCATGAGGATCCACTGACAGATGGGCCATGTAGATCTGG
>VXAL01015206.1:37045-54327 GCA_013399475.1 Chauna torquata
TAATATCAAGTTTATGAAGTAATGCTCCAAGAAATAAAAGCTTCTAGGATACTAGCCGAAAAAGTCTTAAATTCTTCAGAGAAAACAAAAAGAATGTCTCTTTTATCTGCACTTTTCACAAAAAAAAGAGTCATCTCTAATAAGAAGCTTTTTGGGTATTCATGCAGCTACAGTAGCGTACTTCCCCAGCAAGTAAATTTGGGCAGGCACAGGCAGATATAGCTTTGGGCAAGACACCCATTCATATCAGAGGTCCACAAGAATGCACAGAGCATTGAGTAGTGCTGCAGAGCAAGAATTAATGTTCTTACACTCTGTGATGGTAAATTCACAGAAGAGTTATTTTGCACGCTGTGGTGTTTGATGACACTTTTGCTGATAAAACTTATCACTACAGTGTTTGTCTTAGAAACTTCCTCCAGGATACCTATAAGCCTGTGGTTACAGCAGGTAGAGATTTATTTCTGAAGTAGACTTCCACTAGTCCTTTGAGTGCATTGACTCTGATTTTTTCTTTCTTTTTTTGGGGGTGTTGGTCCTACTTACATTATTGAAAACAATGTGTACAAATGTTGTGAAACACGTGCAGTGAAAGGGAAATCAGACAGGTAGTCACACAACAGCAAAAGCATTTCTATGTATTTGCAAGTAAGTGAAACCTGTCTGAAGGCTTCTTTACAGAGAGGTCTTCTGTAAATGTTTTCTAGTTTTTCTGGGGAGGATTAATTCAACAGTAGCTTTTATTCTGGCTGCTTCCACGTTTTATCTGTGTTTGATATGTGAATTTGCCTGAAATCTAGAATCTGCTCTGGACGTTTTAGCTGAATACTATTTATTAAATAGTTTTCCTTTTGAGAAAGCGCAAAGATCTGCTCCCTGTTAGTTTGTTAATACCATTAGCAGTTCTGAGGACTGTAGCCAGAAAGGCAGTCCCAAACAAAGCAACTTAGCAATTGTGCAATTTTGACATGCTATAATTCATTCAAGGAGAATTTGTCAGAGGGCATGAATGGTCTGAGGTGAACCTGGTTTTGTGTTTAAACAGGGGCAGCTAACTTCCCATCTCTAAGTAGATGGGATTCAAAAAAGAGGAAGGATGGTCTCAAGAATAAACAAGAGAGAGAGCAGGGAATGGCTAAAAATTTCCAAATCAAACAGGAAGGACAGCCATGGTTAAGAAATGCTTTCTGGTTTCACAAGCACATCTCCATAAGCAATTGCCTACACTATTCTTACTCTTACTTAGCAAAGCATCAGTTCAAATACAACACTGATAACTTTCAGTCGTGGCTTCACTGTGCTAAGAATCATTCCCACAGCTGAAGAAGTGAGAAATTTTAAGTTAGAGAATTGAACAAAATAGCATAATTGTATGGACATGAACTAAAATAAATATAGTTTAAAAGTACTCTGTGACGATCCTAACAAGTCAGAGAACACTCTTGCTAAAATATCTCTCCATCCCAACCCATTATTAGAAGCTGCTCTCTTTTGATTCAAGCCTCAGTGAGCTTTCTCCACTCTTAGGCATTTGTATGACTCCCATTTGCACAGTATCTTAATGCCTTGCCAATTTTTTCTGCATCATCTGCCCCATACTCTGAAGAAAGAGTTTATGATTCATATTTTCTAGCTGGAAGGAAGAAGAAACCCCCCCAAAGAGATCTGGACCAAATTTTGGATAGGATATTTCAGAAGTGCCCAGCTTTGAAAGTTAGATAGATGGGCACTTTAGAAAATGTTTCTAGGATTTTATGTAACTGGATACTATTAAAAACTTGGCTTGAAATGAGATGACTATGGTTGTACAGAAAGTCTTTAGCAGGACAAGGCACAAAGCACAAAGAATATCCCATGTCCCTAACCAATTAGGCCTTTTTCTCTCCTGACATTATATCTAGCAGAAAAGCAAAGAATTTAAAAACTTGTGTGTATATCCATCTACCTATATCTGCCTATGTCTGTAACCTGGATTTATAAAATCTGGTTCAGAAAGTAATGAATCAAATACATCACTGCTATACTTTGTGGATCTGACAGAGGTTGCACAAGGAATTAATCAGACCCAATAAACTTCAAAAAACATATTTTACTATGATTTTGTAGGGTTTTTTTCCACTAGATTTTAATACAGTTTGGAGATGTGTCAGCTTCTTGCATTTGTGCCATTTAAAGACTAAAAAACTTCTAGGATTAGCAGGACACTCCCAGCTAGGTTGGAGCATGTTATTATGTGTCAAAGTCTGAAGCAGCAAGGAGCAGTAATTGCTGAGATTTGCCTGCATCCTGTCTATGCTCTGGGCGGTTGAGGGTGTATATACATGTATTTGTTTTATGCATGTCTGTCATAACTTGCTTCAGGGATTCAACCAACCATTTGTCTGCAGCCTGGCTTAGTAATAACTAAGACAGAAGAAGGAGTGATNAGGGAAAGAAATTATTTAGAGAGCTTACATTGTGGAGCAATAGGATTCAATACGGATGAATAATTAATTAGGAAAGTATTCCTGTCACTAAAATGACATTTACAAACTGCTCTGGACAAAAGTATTAGGAAATGCACATTATGAAGCCAGTTTAAATAGAATAGCCTGATTCCTTATACTGCCTTTATTATAATTATGGACAGCTATGTTGAAACTGAAGGCCTCTTTCTTTTTCACAGTCAAACTACTGTCCTGCAGTTGTGCAATTGCTACATCATCCAGCTTTGCTTCATCATCCAGTCTTTACCCATGGCATATTTGCCTGTCAAGCCATGCTATGGAAAAACACTGGCCATCATCCGTCTCTTACCTTGCACAAAAAAGGCTCTGTGATCTAAATGTTTTCAAATATTCATGAGACATGGAGCAAGTACCCTGCATTATTGCTCTTCTGCTAGCCCCAGTCTTGCACAAGGGTCCTGTAATCCCACTGTTTGTGACACAGCCTCTTTTCAGCTAGGCAGCTTTGCTCTTAGGTCTGCTGTTGTCCCTTTTTTAGCCATTCTATCAGAACCCACTAAGGGTCTCAGGGAACAAGAAAAAATCATGTGCTTCCTATTTCATGAACATATCCTGATGAGTATCTTTGTGGCCTGGGGGTCTCTTTCCCTGTGGTCTCTGGGAAAGTTTAAAAATCTCTGAGGGAACAAAAGAGCAAGCTCAGCCTGTCTGGCCCAGTATCTTGTCTCTGCCAGTAGTCAAACTGGATGCCTAGGGAGCACAAATGCCAATGATGCTTTCCCAGAACACTCTCCTAGTCTCCATGATTTCTGGCACAGGGTCTTACTGGGCCAAAGGCAGTGGAGAATGAAGGAGCTCACAGCTTGTCTTGGAGAGGCTGCCAAAAAAAGTGTCAGTGGTTCATCACAACTCCTCAGTCACTCTAATAGAAGTGAGAAAGAGAAAACAGATGTCTTTCCCTACAACACGTAAAATAATTAAAATTTGGGGAGGTAAATGAAGGGAAAAGATGTAAGAAATGGTTGAGACTGTTTGCATACCTTATTTTCACCACTAGATTTTTAAAATCTTAGCATATTCATGCATGCAATAAATTGATTCTTTCTATAACTATTTTGGATTTTTTATATTTTTCCAGCACCTTCACACTTAAAAGCAAGTGTACTCATATGTTTTAATCATGCAAGGATTATGCTTCATTCTTCTTGCCTAAACAGTGCTTTATCTGCGTCATGTTTTTCCCTCAGTTTCGCAATGTTACAGAACTGTAAGAAATTTTTACCAAGTCTTTTGCAACTAATGCAATGTGCCTTGACCAAAGGCAAAAGTAGGGTCACCCTGCGGAATTACAAAGTGGAAACTTGCATAGGTTCAAGTCTTCTCTAACTACAAATACTCGGCTTCAGAAGTAAAAAAAAAAAAAAAGCGGTCATAGAAATTTGCTAATCTAGGTGATTTCAAGTCTAGGCTTCCTGGATGATCCAGGGCAAAACTCTAGCTCTGACTCACCATTTATGTGAGAAAAGCCTTTTGTGTCCCAAGCTGCGTTTGTTACATATCTATATTCAAACAGAAAAAGTCAATGTCTGGAGCAAAACTCTTGTAAATTCATGGAAATAGCCGCAAGCTGCTAGTATCCTTCTAACATAGATCTATGGGAATTGTCTCTTTGTTATGTTAGTCCACTACATCCTGAGCTCAGAAGTTCAGCCAGCTGTGGCTAGAAAATGCAGAAGAGAAACTAGCAAATGTTTCAACTACCCCTTAACAGTTTCAGTAAAATGTTAAGCCTCCTTGTCTATTCTGTAGCCTTGGCTAGGCAGGTTGTTGCTAGTTGTCAGATATTCGCAACGACTTAAATTAAAACTGTATGGAGGCTTTATTTTTCTGTGCTTGAGTAAACATTTGACAGCTTAAGAAGTGGCAGGTGAGTATCGGTGAGGAAGAGAGCTAGATATTACCCTACAGATGTGCTTGATGGGGAGGAAATTCCCTCTAAAAGCAGACTGCAGCAACCTGAAACTGGGAATACTTCAGATGAAACCAGGACTGAGATAGATGGTACTAGGTCCTGATTCAGGGGTGAGTAGTTTTCAGGACGTGGCTGAGGTAGCTGTCAAGCCTGGGGCAAAAGTTTTAGCAAGGTGGGCAGCAGAAAAGCTAACATTTGACTCTAGAATGCTGAGTCAGGTTTCACATAGAATTTAACTAGACCCACCACTTTGCTCGAAACAATTTAATATATCATTTGCTGAAATAAGAAAAAAGAACAATCAAACTTATTATCACTTGTTTCTGTCTACGTTGGCTTCTCTGGGAGGGCACATTCAACCTCCAGCCATACTGAGTCATTTCCTAGGAACTTTACACCAAGCATAAATAGATCCAGATGGTAGGTTTAAAGAGGGCAAGGGGAATGTCTTCCTATTCCTACTGAGCCAAGAACACTTTGGCTTCTACTACTTAATAAGTAAAATAATATCTAGCAGGATCTTATGTTTCCCAGCAAGCAGCTGTAGGAACCTGGATACACACAAACTATTGCTGCTGTTCTGTGTGGCATGGCTTACCTTGGCAAAACACCTTAGGCTTAGATTGTCTAAATGGCCAAATTCTCTGTAAGCAACTGGTTGGCTGGCAGGCCCACCAGCTCTTAGGCAAACAAAGCTCAGTACCAGTTATCGTAATGCTAGGTATCTTTTCACTGCTTTGCAATGCATGGACATGTATGTCATGACACAATGATGGCTGTATCAGTCCCACTAAGCAGTACTCACTGAAAAGGAGTTGTTGTTCACTTTAAATCTTTCTCAGAAAGAAAAGTTAAGAAATTAGCAAACATCACAGTGAATCAATGAGAATTCCTCATCTGTTTTCTTGGCCTGAACTTATGACCTTAAGCTGCATTTACTATCTGTTCAGTCCTTTTTTTTAAGAGTTGGACATATCACAGTAATATAGCATGTTTTCTTTCCACGAAATGGTTTGGCCAGACACAGAAAATAAAGAGGCAACATTATTGAAGTCTTCCATATAATAAGCAAAGAATTATCAGCTATTGTTTGTAGTCTAGGACATGTGCCAGCTAACCTACTGAGGTACAGATAATTAATTTATTGGTGCCTCCCACATACCCAGGTGAATGAATAAATTATTTAGCTACTAAAAAGCAAAGTAAAGTCCCCCAAATATCCTGCACTACCAAAAGCTCTCACTCTGTGGTATTGGAGATACCACGGATCCTTCTGTATTTAAACATCCTAGAGTTCTTTAAATCAGAACTCAGATATTCAATAGCGAGTACTTCATTATACACACTAAATGATCCTGTCTGCACTGTATCATTTTTTACATTGCACTGATTAAACTCTCAGAGTCCTGCCCAAGCATGCTTTGGACTTAATTAGCAGAAAATGGGAGGAATTCTCTTGAGGGGCAATCATTTGTTTGGCTCTTTCAAAGTCACATTCAGGAATTAGAAGGGGATATATTGTAAACCTTATGCTTAGAATAGGAAATAACCATATAATACTGGTTGGAAACATATTTCTGAGGCACAGTCATGTTGTGGGAATGGGGAGACAGAAGATAAGCAAGCAAATACTCTAATATGGATTACTTTCTACCCTTCCAGCCGTGGTGTCACATAACATTGATGGCTCTCTAGAGCTTCAGTACACTGAATCAATTTGCAAAGAACTTTGTAGAGCTAGTCATTGATTTTCTTTTTGTGTTTCTTTGGTAGGGAAAGAAGGAAGGAGAATAGTGGGGAGGAGATAGCCAGAAAATGCAGTTTATCATGGAATCATAGAATTATAGAATATCCTGAGTTGGAAGGGACCCACAAGGATCGTCGAGAACAACTCCTGTTTATGCAAAACGAAATTCTTCTTTAGGAAAATGCCTAATTTATTATAAGTTCTATCATTATGCTAATGCCACTTTTTACAGTTCAAGGGCCATGACACATTGGAGTAGCACAATGAAGTCTTTTAAGACTGCTTCTACAGTTAGGTAAGTAATGAAGGCCAAGTACCATGCATCTCACTGGTAAATTTTTTGCTTCTGTGCATGTTAAAATGCCTGATATGCCACTGGCACAGATGAAGCAGGTTTGATAGCATCCGCAGGAAGGAGGCCACTTATATTTTCATGTGTAATTTATCACCGCAGGTATTTTTGCCTACCTATGTGTCCTCTGCTTAAACTCATGGTAGCACGTACATTTGCAGCTGGACGTGCTGTTGCTGTAGCAATCATACTCCACCCTTCAGCTCACTGGCAGATTCCGAAACAGGATGTCAGCATGAGGTGCCTCTCTGCAGAGTTACTGTCTATCAGAAAAAGACAGTCTTGAGACACTCTGTGGGGCACTTTTTTAGAGGAACATGGGTAATTACTTAGAATAGTTAAGTATACCATTACATATTTACTTCTCCTGAGAAAACATTTAAAGTAGCAGTACTTTACACGATTTCTGCAAATGTAAACTCACAAGTTTGGCTGGGACATTTTTCTGTCTGTCGTTCTTCATAAAAGCCAAGTTCCACCTCTCATTCACATACACACACACACACACACTCACATACTTATTAAGCTTATTGTTTTTCACTAGCCGTTTACCAAATTATTGTTGTTATTATCATTATTATTATTTGTATAACAAAGAGAACAGTTCTGAAGCCCTGTTTTCATCCCAGACTTGAACTTGTTTGTCAAACCTCTGTGAGCTTTAGGGAGTTTTGCTTCTGACCCACATGATAAGCTTTTCTTTCTCTATGCTTTAGATGTAGATGTGTGCACCCTATAGCTATCTCTGTGCAACTGATTTTGCCTCACTTCACCAATTTTACCTTGCCTTATCATAAAGATCACTCTAAATAAGATGTGATACATCTGAAGCACAACTCATAGCCCTGAGTACGTGTGTATGTGCACACACTCCTTTGCTGCAGACATAATTCACTCTTCTTTACAAGTCTAACCAATACTCACTGCGTTCTCTTCCCACACATTCCAAGAACTTCCAGTTTGACATGTTATCTATTACAATTTCAGTTGTGAACAACAACAAAAAAACCTTGTATTATAGATTTTAGTAACTGGTGTCTGTTGTGACACTACAGCTGATGAGGAAGAATGTCATAACATGTCTATTATGCACCTTCCTCCACCTAGGAAGATTTTTCTCCATCTATTTTTTTGGTGACTTGGCCTGTGTGGGAAGATTTAGGGAGTGTTGAGACATGGAAAGTTAAATCTCCAATTATCCAGAGGTCATGACAGTCAGCCAAATTGTGTGCTTCCCTTTCCACCTCTGCTGTCCTGCTGCTGACCCTGAAACGGAAAGACCACCCTCCTTTGAAATGAAATCAAATCCTCAGAACTTGCTCATCCTTGGTCCTCTCCCAAGCGCTCATGCTGCCAAACATGGCTAATTCAGCAGTAGTTTCATAACCTGGTGGGCTTCTACTCTCTTGCGACCTCAGCTGAGGTCATTGCATTCATTTCCATTTACGAAGTTGTCTTGCATTTAAATCCATGTTGTCCCAGAAGCAAATGTGCGTCTGGGTTTTTCCCACTGCGTATGCACTGCCCTCCTTGCACAGATGAGGTTTTTCTGGCAGCTTTCTGTCATGTTGTTATGCTTTGAATAATTATTTTTTTTTAAAACTTCTCCAGTCTAAAGTTTACTTTTTTCCCTTCTCTCATGCTCTTCCCTCCCTGCTTTTCGACTCCATCACCATCCCCTACCCCTCCAATTTATCTCTGTGTTATTCTTGGCCTGTCTAAGTGCCGCTTAGGAGCTAAGTTAATTTTGGTGCTTGTCTGCTTGCCTGTCAAGTTCTATCAAGAGTAAAAAGAATGGCAAGTTAATAAACTCAAATTATGTCTGGCATGAAGCAGACTCTTATCCCATGCTGTTTATCTGGCAGCAGGTGAAAAAAAGACCAATAAAAGAGGAGAAATGCGGTCTTTCACACGCACACATGCACACATGCACACATGCACACACATGCACTTTAAAAGGAAACCGAACGGCTGAGCGGTACTGTCAGGTGGCCAGCACAGAATTAGCTGGTGGTCCCAGGCCAGACCTTATGGGGCAGGTGTCCACATTACAGAAACCACAAGCACCATTTGCAGGCTTCTTGGCAGCCACAGCACAAGGACTGATGTGCATTCTCACTCATTCAGGAGAGTCACTTGGTGAGAATTACAGGATGGGAACGAGAGGCAGAAGGGGGCAAGTTTGTCCTGCTGCTGGTCAGGTGATATTTATACTATTAATAAGACTCATCCTCCACAGATGACAGTCTGGCATCTGCCAGGAAAATGGGACGTGCTGAGTTGGCACAGTCCTCAGAAGAGTGTGTCAAGGATTCATGAAGTTTGGAGTGAGTACTATTGTGCTAGAAAGAAAAGCCTCAAACAAAGCTATACAAATAGGGACTCCAGCATTCTGGGCATTTCGTTGAGCTTCCTTCCAAAAGTTAAGCTTCGTCAACACATTTTAGATAGTTCAGAAGAACAGTATATGTTGGGACTAATTGTAGAAAAGATGCTCTCTGATGGCTTTGTTTGAAAGCTAGAATTTGTTAGGAATAACACAGCTTTGGAAATGTCTAGAAATATAGCCTTTTTTTTTTTTTTTTTTGACTCAGAGAACACAGAATCATCTGAACAAGAGGAGGGGAAAACTTCCCTTACTTTCCTTTTTATTTGCTTTACTGTGCTTCACATATGTAATTTCCTTTTCTCTTCACTGTGAGAAAGCTTAATGTCATACCTCCCAAGCTTCAGGGCATGATATTTCTCAGGCTTAAGGAACAATCTCTTTCCCTCAGCAGGTGAGGTATCAGTCTTTCTTCACTCACACCCTCTTTCTCTGCTTTTGCTCCTGGAAGTGGATGGAAAGCTGTTTCTTTCCTTACAGCTTTGGGAAAAGTGCCCACCGTGACCTTGGATGAGTTTATCCCTCCTGTCCAAGGAAAAAGCTATGACTTCAGTTTACCAAAGAAGTCATATATTTTTATTGCTGCATTTTGTTCCCCTTCCATTGTCTTCCTTTTTATCTGCAGTTATCCTAGGCAATAGATTTATAAAGTTATGGCCCTGCAAATAAGTGAGAATACCTTAGTGATATCATTGCTGATGCATCCAGCTTTTAAGGACTAAACTGTTGAACTGGGTCAACAATCCAAATCTCTGGTGGACTTAACCGAATGCAAGATCAGCATTTAACAGCTGGGTAGTTACTGAAAAATTGAAACCTTAATTCGTGAGAAAAAGACTTCAAAGGTTTGGCATCAGTAGTGGGTGGCAAAACATACATAATTAATTCATAGATCACAGCATGTCTTTTAGCAGCATTGAATAATATGTTTGATTAAGTATTTTATTTGTGCTTATATGTGTATTTATCACTATATACATTAGGAATATATAATTATGTATAAATACATCCTTCTGTTTACAGATGTGACTGGGAGTTTCCCATAACCACTGCTACACTCTTGAAATCACACATTTTGATAAACATGTAAAAGCTCCGATACCAATCTGGAAGATTATACATATCTTTGATTTAGACACTAGAGGGACCCACTGAAGACGTTACCATTGTATTTAGTTGCAATGGACAGCTGAACATTAACCAAGAAGAAAACATACATTTGGGGTTTATATATATTCAGCTCCTACTTATTAATATTTTCATTAATATCTAAAACCTGTCAAAGCAGCAGGTGACCAGTAGTAGTCCTAAGGGTAAATCACAATCTAAAGAATCCTTTTTTTAACAAGGTTGTCTTTCTGTTTATGGTTTGTGGGTGTTTTTGTTGTTGTTGTTGTTGTTGTTGGTTGGTTGGTTTGAATTGATTTGGTTTGGTTTTAACTTATTTTTATTTGACTTCCTTATCCTTATTGATTTTCCTTTCCAGTTCCCCAGTAATGTCCAGTCTGGTCATGCTGATATTTGCTTTTACCTACACCATGACTTCAAAGTGAAGAAATGGAGTTGCCCATATCCTCTTGATTCCAGCTATTGCTCTTCACTGTGACTACATATTTCAAGCAGTTCCATTAATAATGCCTGTCTCGTGGAATAGCTATTTGATAAGACAACAAAATTTGCTCTGAAGGCTAAAGTGACAGAACAACTACAGTGAAAGCCAATTTTGATGAACATTGCAAACTCTCTTGGTTTTCTAAGGAAAGGAGACTTCTTTGCTCACATTGCCTGTTTGTCCATCTGCATCTTTCTTACAACTTTTAACCCACAGACTGGATCCATCAACAAAACCTGACAAGAATAGTGGTATTAAAGACAGCAAGTTACTATTATTTGTGAAAAGTGATACATTGAGGTGTGGCAGGAGGGTGATACAGCCTCCTGATATAGCTGCTAGAGCCTCCTCTGTCACTTTGATAGAGCCTAACTGAAGGAAAGGATCAACCTTTACTGGCTGTCTTTGCTGTATGTAACAGGTGAGAAGGAGCAATTAGTCAAGCAATTAGGAAAGCCATAGTCTGAAATTCTTGCAGTGTTGCCTGTATCCTGCTGAGCTAGCAAGGCTACTAAAGGTAAGTAGGGGTTGAAAAGGGCTGAAGGTGTTATGGGAGTGGCGGGGGGTGGGACATAGTGGAACTAATTAGTGTCACATTTGGGCAAGTAATTCAGGATAGTGGGGAAGGCTAGTATTGTTGTAATGCAAATGTAAAGCACATAGAAGACACATTCATAATAAACTAGGCATCATCAGTCTTACTGCTCATGGACCAACATCTGTTTTCAAGCTGCTGGGCCCCAGTTCATCACTGCACTATGGTGGGTGCTTGGCTTTATGCAGCTTAATGACAATGGTGGAATCAGTGGGACTGCTTCACTGCTTAAAAACTTTCTGCAGAACATTGTTGGATTATGGCCATAAATGACTGCAACAAAAAGCTGCAATATATCCTACAGATAAAAGACACTAGTTCAACATGTGTAAACAAGCACAGTTTTTCTTGCTTTGAATTCCACCCTGATTCAACATATCGGTTACAGCAACAGACCTCATCCCTGTGGAGCAATTTCTTTCCCACTTGGTCTGCCTCTGATTAGTGTAAGAGAATGACATATAGAAATGACACTGTAATAAAGATGATGGATATTCAATGAAGCAGATGCAGATTAGGAGAAAAGGAAGCTGACTACTGAAGTTTGGCTTAGCAAAAAAAAAAAAAAAAAGACAAAAACCAAAGTAAGTTTCTAGTTCTGCATGTAAAGCTTAAAGTCTCCTAGTAGTACTCTTACTGGTATGTCACTCATAGCATGTAGAGTAGTAACTTCCCAGTGGAAGCAAGGTATTTAAATGCATGTCAGCAGACCAAATGTCTTTTAGATTTGGTCTTTAGATCAAGGACTTACCCTGAAATGTCTTGATCTCCTCTGAAATTTATACTTCACAGGGAATAGGAAAAAAAGATGAAACCATTTTGAAATAACAAAACAACATTCACTTTAGATAAAGCTTTTAGACTAGGGTGTTAGTAAGTCTGCGGCTTCCTTAAGCTCATACATGGATTTTACACACCAGACTGAGTCAGCCTAGCGTGGGATGACTGGATGACTTTATAGCCTTAATCAGATTTTGTGTGAATAGTTTTTTTCCTTCTGTTTGCACCTGAGGAAAAGCTTACAAATGTTTGCATCACCTTCTAAGCAAACAAAATGAACTGGGCAACAGCTGCCTGGAATACTTTATAGTACTTCTGATTCTGCAGAGATCTTGCCTATGTTTACTGCATTTTAATAAGAGGTATACTTTCATTTTAGAAGGTGGTTCAGCATGCCATTTTGAACATGGGGGAGTGGAGTAGAAAAGAGGAGGAGGCCAAGGGGGATAAGGAGAAATTTTTACTTAATGAGTCAAATAACTAGCTGCCCAAAAGTTTCCCTAAAGACATTCACTTCTCCTGTCTGTGTGAGCTCCTACAGAAAGGAATGGAATGTACCATAGTTTTCCATAAAGCGCTCCAAACAGAAGATTGATCCACTGCCCTGTGCTGTGTTTCTCCTCTGGCTACAATAATCTATACTACTTTAAGGACATGTACACTCGTAGATGGACTTGAAATTATGTTGCTCTGCAGTTGAACTGATGATAACTGTCTCCAGTTCTCCTGCTCTTTTTCATCCTTGTCATTGTACTGAAGTAACACAAGATCAATGATATTACAAGCTCAGGATGTATTGAAGAAGCAAGTTTGTCTGGCCGTGGAAAGCATTGACCACTCCACATTCAAAAGGAGGATACATGGTAGGAATGAGAAGTGTAAAATTATATTAAATAAGTCTCTTTCAAGAAAGTGTTTTAGTGCTTGATTAAGAAACTGGATCAATAGCCCAAAGATGGGCTTCTGATTTACAGAGCAAGCTATCTCAGGCATTACTTTTTCAACTGCATCGTGGGGGGTGCTACTGGCCAATATAACCCCTCTGTGAGTAGAAAGTCCTCCTCCGGTGGTGAGACTGTAGCTAAGGTGTTATCTATTTATTCTTTCACTTCCTCTTCAGATTTGTTATGCCAGTGCAAACTGTTATACTAATGATATTAATACTAAAGTAGAAGTCTGTTTTTAAAGTGATTGTTCCAACATTTATTTCAGATAGCTTACTGGACATCCATTATAAATTGCAGATTTTACATCATTAGTTTATCTGAACTTAATTAAAATGTGGTAATTTAAGTTCCTTCAGTTCAACTAGTTGACTGCTAGCCCCATACCTTTAATGCATTTTTACATTCTAGTGGGGTTTTGCATAGTTTACAAATCTTCTGTAATTTCTTATTATGTACTTTAAATTGTTGAGGCATTGCTTAAAGTTTGTTAGTGGTTTCTCTGTTATGATTTTTAAACCAAAACCAGTGCCAGCCAATGTGTCGTGTATCTCAGTACATGTTACCAGTCCCTAAAGCAAATTGATCTTTACACTCTTACATCTATGAACAATATTACAACAGCCTTTGAACAGCCTGTCAGCTGGGAAGGACTCACTGTTTCTGAAGCAACACTTTAACTTGTGTGCCCCATTGAAGTAAAAACGTGTTAATAAAGACATAGATACTTAATTTCAGGATTCCCAAAGGCTGTTACAGAACAGTTGAGAGCAAAAAAAAAATCATTAACTGTTTCATCAAGAATAAATCAAAAAACTTTGGAATGATTCCATACATCATTAATGAGTAGAAGTTTTGTAGCCAAAACATCACTAACATTTCCTCATACTTAGTGATGGCACTGGAATACAGAAATGGAAAATAAATAGCTGCTTGTTTAGTCTTTCAGTACAGAATTGTGTGTTTTTTGTTGTTGTCTTCAAGTAAGAGACAGAAACAAGGATATTTGTTTCAACCAGTAGGTCTGTCAGTAGAGGTTTTGCTATTAAATAACTCCAAATAAAGATCATTGTATATGCATATTTTCAACAACCAGCTTTATGTGTTTGTTTGTTGTGTTGCTAAATACACATACACCTGAAGAAGCTTGTGTAGTATGAATGTAAGCAAATTCTATGGTGTTTACTTTTAGCAGGTTTCCTGTGTAGAGATTGAAGAAATGTTTTTTGACAATTCAAAATATTTTCACAGAACATGTTCCTTTTCCTTCAAAGTGATTTTTTTGTCTAATAAAAAGAAAATTTAAACTGAAATTCTGGACTTTTGTAGACAGACACTCATAACTAACTCCATCAGAACAAGTACAGAATAAAGAACAATGAAGACACTCAATATGCCTTCTTTTTCAGGAAGGTTTGAGTTATATCTTCTACTGCTGCCTTGTTCTTCAGTTCTGCCTACTTTGAAGAAGATACTTGGAAGATTTTCTAGAGTAGCTAAAGCAGAATTTGGCCCTGCCCTCTAGAGAAAGTTTATTCCAATAAAACCTCCCACCCATTTCTGCAATACCAGAAAGCATGAAAACCTTGAATAAACTTTAAAGCTGTTGAAACAAATATTTCAGTAATTCTTTAAGCTATATCTTTAAATCTTTGTCAGGTTGTTCATTGTCTCTACTTGCCCATGTATGAGAACAGAATGGAACAGATCCCAGTGGCTCAGTCAGAAGTATGTGATCCTAAATGACATGTTTTGTCTCATTTTCCTTCAGGACATACTGGATGTGTCATTGGCTAAGTTATGGGTACACCATGACTTTGGAAAGTAAACAAGAGAGCTCTACATTATTTGACTCTGCATCTCCTGTACAGACTTCCTACTATTGAAATCATAGAGTAATTGTTAAAAAAAATAAAAAGAGGCACAACATCTCTGTAAGGAAAGCCAAAGGTAGGGCTAAGGCCACCAGTCTGATGCTTTCAAAGAGAAGAAATCTGGCAATGAGGTATTCAGCATGTACCAAATGCCTAACTGCCTGCCATGTGGTCCTTAATGTGCCAAGGTCACCAGCAGCTGCTTAAGAATCGAATTGATAATGTGGAAGGTGGTTTAATATTTAAGGCATAATTGTATGCCTCACAGTTTTGAAAACCTTGATTGATGGCTATTAGCAAAAATGTTATGCTATCAAAAAGGGAGGTGGAAAAGGTCATAACTTGGTCATCAACATTTGATGCATCCCAAAAGAGGACATAAAAAGGTCTCACACTAGGAGTGATGTGTTGTTGTTGGCTATCCTTGTCCCCAGCTGTGATTGAAATTGATTCAGCCTTTGAGAAGTGAGAATAAAAATGTAAATTGTAAGTCCCCTAGCTGTTTTGTGTTTGGTTTTAAAAATTATGAACTACTGTGCTTTTCAGTCTGAGAAGAGACTATTTTGTCTATTTGATCATTTTGAACATTTGCCAGTGAGAGCTCTTTCAGTGGGAAAGAGACCATGGCAAATATCTTATTTTACATATTTAGATTTAAATACAAAGTAAAATAAGACACCTTTCTGCCATTCCACTTCCTGACACTCTCCATCTAGAAGTAACTCGGGGGCAGCAGATCAGCCAAGAATGTAAAACAGCAAAATATAATCCATCCTTCCCACATCTTCTAAAGCCTGACCTTCCCCAAAGTTCTTCACTTTGCCTGTCTCTATTGTGGGTAACAGAAAGCCTTGTTTTTCATTCGTGTCCAGTTTCCTTTGATGAGTTTTTAAATTTATTGTGCTATTAATATGTTATTGTTGAAAGCTGCCGAGTCAGGAGTGACGGATGGCTCCATCAAGTGCTAAGCAGGCCAGTTCTCTAGCAAGACCAAGTCTAGTTTTTGCATTTCAGGGTTATCATCTGAAATGATATCCTGAGTATATTCCCCCTCCTCTCATCCTCCTCCAAGTAAATCCTTTTATCCTTTCTGTCCCCTGTAAACGTGCCCTGTAAAGGCACAGACAACCTTGTCACAGCTGAGCCTAGTCCTCAGATTGTGACCTTGCCATATGCATCCCAAAAGGGGGTTTTATACATGCAACCACCTCTTTTTTGAATAAGAGGTTTGGTCATTTTTCTGATTTCTTCAATTGAAGCCATCCATGAGAAGGAAACTATGTCTATTCAGATAGAACTAGTTTGAGGTTGCAAATTAATTTCATACAAACCAGTCAGGCCAGTTTTCAGACTGTCAGTAACTTTTGACCAGTCTAAGCAGGACTTCAGTTAAGGTTTAAGGCTTCTACTCCAATGTGGAAGTCTTGCTTCCCTGACTAGCCCAGTTGTAAACACACTACAAGGTGGCTGGGATTGTGTGGACTGGTGAAGTCATGGAGGTGGGAGTTCATCTTGGGGAAGAAACTGATTTATCTCCATTATTTGGAGCTAATACAGACAAGAAACAAGGTTCTCAAGTTCTCAGGAACCAGAAGAATATAAGAATAGGCAGGAGTCTGCTCAGGGGTGGCTACAAGTCTAAAAGATGATGGATGTATTTTTTCAGAAGGGTATTAGTACACTTACTCCCTGAAATACTCTGTTGGCTCCATGGGCTAACTTATCGTTGGATGGGGAACACAAAGGAGTAAGTAAAATGGTAAAAAAAAACTGTTCTAGACTGCATTGTATTTCACATGTCGCCTTGCCTTTTGGGGGGTCCTATAGTGTTCTATGCTGTATACTTTCTCATGATGTCACTTAGTCCAGTCTATGTGATGGACTGCAACAAGAAGCTGTTTCTGTATAGGTCAAATTTTGCTATCAGATGTGATGGCACAAATGCAGAGAAAACCATCAAATTTTCAAAGGCTTCTTTCTATTTAGGTGTTTTGGTTTTGTTTTGTTTTGTTTTGTTTTGTGTCAGAGAATTGAGCTCAGTGAAGCTACCTGCATTGCAGAACACTGGTTCAGAAAATTTAGAACAAACCTACTTAATTTAAAAAGTGAGTGAAATCTAGGCAGACAAATTACAGTTACAATGATAACACCCTGGTATCTTTGATTAAGACATACTATAAATTATGCTCAGTATTTGAAATATTGTATTTTAATCAAAAGAATGAACACCCAGGCAGCTTTACTAATTCTCTTACTAACATCCCTGGACGTTAATGTTAGCGGTAAAGTATCACCCACTCAAAACTCTCTACAGTGCACTGGGGTTTGCCTAGAAGGCCAAATGATGACAAGTATTTAGTTGATTTGTCTGATCTAAAGAGATCCCACAGTAAAGTGGCATGTATAATAAACTACTTTGAAAACTTTGACCTGATCACAGAAGAAAAACAACTTGAAGTTTGAGTATTATACTTGCAGTAAAGACATAGAAACATCCTTTGTTGACCACCTCATCTGTTCACCTACAATTGCCTCCTTCCTGGGGGGGGAAGCGGAAGGTTTTTTTTTTTTTT
>VXAL01015221.1:345-15740 GCA_013399475.1 Chauna torquata
GAAATCGACTGTATTTGAGATGAGGTAAATAGAATTGTGCAGTGTTCTGCATGTACATCAACCAGAGCCATGCAACAGAATTCTGATGTGCCCTTGTTTTATTTATTTATGTTTTTATTCCTCTCCTAATAATTCAATTTCTAAAAATTGCTAACATTTTATTTGCTTCCGAGCAGATGCCAAAAGCAGAGCTGATTGCTTTAGCTGCGAAGTCTCAGTTCTGAGTAGCGATGAGTAGCCCAGGGCCTATCATTTTGAAAGTGATTTGTTTTCTTCCTCTGGACATCACTTTACATTTAGTTACAGTGAATTTCATTTATCGGTTTATTACTCAGTCATAAATTCTCATGAGAATGTTCTTCAGTTCTTCGTAAGATCCCTTCATCTCTACTCACTTTTAAATTTCATGCGATCTGCAAACCATAACAAGCTCACCGGGATTTGTGATTTTGTGAATAGATCAAGTCATTTATGATGGTAACAGTGGATTTGAGTAAGAGAGATTCTGAGGTTATGAGGATATTGAGCATTTGTGTATGAACTAAGGATTTATGAAGATGTAGAAAAACAGATTTCAGCATAGAACCCAGATAAAATACCAAGTTGTTGTGAGAATTTACCATTTATTTTCATCCTCTATTTTCTGTATTTTAACTGATTTTTTTCTTTTTTTTTTTAATCCAGGTAAGGGGCTAAGGGACTTCTTCTTAGTTTCCCTAGGAGATTTTCATGATGGATTTTGTCAAAACTTTCTGGAATTCAAACAGTATAGGTTAATTTTATCTCCTCTGTCTGTATGTTCTTGACCCCTACAAAGGAAGGAAGATAGGTAGAGAAAGATTCTGCTAACACTGCAGTGAAGTCTGCAATACAAATTTGTTTTTATTTCAGAACTGAATTCTCAGAGAAGTAAACATTTGTAACCATCAAACCATGGATGAATTTCAGTTTGAACTAACACTTTAATCACAAGATTCTAAGTAATTGAAATCTCATTTCCCATAGTTCTGAAACTACTTATTTTTACTGAATAGTGCTATGAGCTCAGATGAAGTGTAGTCTCATCTGAGACTAGGGAGCCAAGTAAAAAATTTCTAAATATTCATAATTTTAGTTTTTATTTTCCACTCCATATTTCAGAAAATCACTGAGTGGGGTTTTAATCATCTTATTCAAAAAAGTCACAGGATACTGTGGATTAGGGGCCATTCACTTTTTATTCCAAGGGCAAGCATAAGAAACCATACACAGTAAAAAATAAACTGGAGTTGGAAAGAGATGTGGAGCTTACATGGAGACTTAAAAGAGTGGGTGAGCAGAAAAACTACTGTTAATGAAACATATAATTGAAGAGAAAGGATAAGGAAGTAAGTGAAAGGAAAATATAATAAAATTCTAAAGAAAACAGGCAGACAAATAAATTTCTAGATTTCTAGACTACTGAATATTAGCCCCTTTTTGCCTTGTAGCTTTGAAGCTGGAGGACGGTTTAAGTATTTGGGACCAATTTTGTAAATGTCAATAAAAAAGTAGAAAAAAAAAATGCTGTCTGAACTTTTGACAGCTTGTTTGGATTAATCCTCAAGCTGATGGAGAAGTTGAGTGAATAGAATACCATGCTAGTAATATTACAATGCTTGTAAAATTATATTGTCTGTCAGTTGCAATGATTTGCTTTTCTACCATGACTTCATACATTATTTAAAATTACTTTGCATTGATAAACTATAGCATATTATTAGTTTGCAAATTAATATTGTTTGTCTAGGGAAAATATGGTGTGGACAATGATTTTCATATGTAATGTACTCACTCAGCCAGTAACACGGGCGCACAACCATTTCCCCAGGATTAATATTGATTGCAGGAGTTGATACTCTGTGATGATGCCCAAGATCATTAATTCCAGCTGGCCATCTATTGTCTAGGAAAGGCCTTGGGCTGAGGTCACTGTTTTAATTAAAATAATCTCTTCAATAAAAGAGCTTGATAGGATGAGGATGGATGGTAGATTTCTATGGAATTAAAACTTAACTCTTTGGCTATGAGCCAACTGAAAGATTGACAAAATATGTGAGAAGTTTTGGTTTTACTTTCTAAAGCTGAAATCTTTCTCAGTCCTTTAGACTTCTAATTTGTCCTATGTTGTGGACTAGTTTCATGGTTTCTTATTGTAAGGTACAACCTACTCTTTGGTTATAGATTTTGAGTTCTTCTGTATGAGGCTCACGATTTACTCACTTTTTAATTCACCTGAGAACTTTGTCTTACACATTGCTGTCCATTTCTACCATAATATTCAATAACCTAACAAAATACTACATTCTCAGGAGAATTTTATTGATTTATAATAGATGCCAACTCTGCAGGAAACTTTGCTTATGAAGAAGAAAAATATTGAATATATTTGGTTTTGCCTTCTGTCACAGAAAAAAGAAGTCGAGAATCTTTTCTGTTTGTACCTTTTTCTTCTTTCTGCGTGTGCAATGCTGATGATCTCAGTCACATCTAGGAAGATGCCTAAGTAGATATTGCTGCTTCTGCATGGACAACAGATTTTGACAGTGAAAATTTAACTTTTGAAGGACTTTAATACTAATCTAAACAATTAATCTTCAGTAAGGATTTCTGGAAGTAAACACGTGGCATTTTAGATCTTGCATAACTGCTTTTTTTTGTCATAATGGAAATGCTTCTAGTAGCCTCCATTTTGTATGCACTATTTCTGGTTACAGTTTTTCCATTATTCATTATATCCTCTTTAATATCGTTAATAAAGCTATTTTTAAGAATTATGTAAATCATGATTTGTTTGTGGTACCACAGAACTTTATTAGGCAGCATGATATTATTGTAGAGATGTAACAATAGAAATGTAAGATTAAAACAAAAAGTGGTAAAAGTAAACTGAAGTACTCTTTTATAAGCCAAAGATAATGCAAACTAACATGTTTTGTTATTATCTTGAACCATCAACTCATGAAAATGTAAGCCATTTTAAGATAGGGATTTTTTTTTTTTTTTTTTGAAGTACTTTAAACGTGGTCATTTTTTCTTTCTCATTTTTTGCTGAAGAGTATTCATTCTCTTGTGTTTTGCACACAAGATTATCCAGTGAAACAGAAGTTTCAAAAGTTTGCTTTTGTGTTCCTCTCTGTTCCAAATAGTTTTGAGATCCTAATTAAATATTTGTTTTTTGTTTTTTGGTTTTTTTTTTAATACTACTACTAATTGTATTTAAACTGTAAATCTTTGGAACTGTATAGGTAGTGTTTAGCACTGCATGAACTTTGTAATATACTGTCTTAAAGTCTATGGCAAAGTTCCCAGTATCATTGGTGGAGATCTTGACCAAAGTTTGTGTTATCAATGTAGAAAACAGGTGGGTATGTTGAACTGTTTTTCTTTGTCTGTTCTGAATAAGTTTCTCTAGAGTAGCACTATTCCTTTTCTTCAAATACCTGCACAACAATAATCAAAAATATAAAAAGTAATAAACTTCATTTGTTGATGAGGGGGAAGGTAGAAAACTTTCTGTCTCATCTTCGTATGATACCAAAATTCAAGATGGTAGATGTCAAAAGGAATCTTTTAACCCATACCCTTGATCAGGTTTGCTCAAGAACTTAGATATGGAACTGTAAAATACAGAACAAACATGACTCATGGTGTCAGAATAACATACTGTTCCCACTGGGACAGCTTTGCGAAGTTCTTTTTTTATTTTTTTTCCCTCTAAATACTAAAATAATGGGAAAACCCATTATATTTGTTAAGCCACTGCTTCCTAAATTGTGATACTGAACACAATTTAGAGTATGTTCTTAATCCCCACATCTTCTTAATGTTGAGGTATAGAATCATAGAATCATTTCGGTTGGAAAAGACCATCAAGTATGTCAGAGGCATTTCCAGTGTTTCAGCAGAAACTACAAGAAATCGTTTTTTCCCTAGTCTGAAATCTTTCCTGTATTCTGTTCTTTCTACGCTTTTTTTTTTTTTAATATTTTTTCTTCTTCACATTTACTCTGTCTGTCAACATATCTTATCAGTAGTCTAGCTGCAGGCAGTCTTGTAACATTGGAGAAATTTGCTTCAGGATCTCCAACACACATACTCAAAAGCTTAATTTTAACTGACAAGACTCAGAATAAAAGGTTGAAATGGCTGAAGGGCATATGCAAGCATATTTTGCAGGTTTAGAGATTAGTTTTTGATACGGGAAGTCTTTACTGGATTTCTGTACTCCCTCTTAGACTTTTGCTATTGCTGCCTGAACTTGATGCCGGTATCTGGTTTTGCGATTTTGGTAGGATGAAAATCTAAGATGAAAAAAAAAAAAAAAAGTCATAAAGTATTTCTTTTCTCTCACCATTTTCCAGTTAAGACCACCTTGAAAAGGATCTGAGAGTACCTCTCAGTCTGTATGAATGTTGTCAGGTAATAAGAATAGCAAAAATGATCAGCAGCTATTGAGCTCTGAATGTTTCATACACATCCACAGTCTCTTAGCAGCAGACTTCAAATATTAAAAACTTGAGAGGAATGCCTAGCAAAGAATTCTTTCCTTGGTATTATCTTGACAAGACACCCTATGCAAGAAGTCAAAGAAGAGTCACATTAAATATTTAGAATTTTGCCATTGTACAGATTCTTGTTAATACTCAACTGAAGCTTCTCCTCTAGGTTTATACTAAAATCTTACTGAAATACTATTTTTTAGGACTCAGTGGATCAAATACGGAATTTATTTGGATTCAAGATGTATGGCAAGTGGAAAGTCTTTTTTTGTTAGATGTGAACAGGTTTCCCAATCATTTAGTAATGTTTATAAACACATTTTCAGAAAGAGAAGCTGCCTTTTTCTTTCCCCATGTAGCTTTATCTATCTGGGTTGTGATCTTAAAGCATGAATAAATTAATATATAAGGAGAAATACATATGAATATAACACTGGTCATACTGAATCAGATCAAAGTATCTAGCACAATGATTCCCTTATCCACCAATTATCTAGCACAGTGAACACCTTATCCACCAAGGGAAGAGTAAGAACAAGGCAAGCAAATAAGGTGCTGCCTCTGAGTGGTCTCTGTCTTCAACTTTTTTGGTCTTACAGGGCACCTGAGTTGGATCTTGTTTCTACACATTTAGTAACTCACAAAAGATTTTTCTTCCTCATGTAAAGAAGAGAATGTGCTCATTTTTCTCCCTTCAGAACATGTGATCTTTGAGAATATTAAATTACCTTTAGCAAGTTGTCCCGAATGTCTAGTAAACATTAAATGAAGAACTATCTCCTTGCTTGAGAAACTGGTTCTCATTAGTTTCATCTGATGTATTGCGGTTCTTATATATAAAAACAGGGTGAAAAATTAATCCCTTTTTAATCTTTCCATGATGTATTTGCACTTTTGAGAGCAAAAGTGGAAAGGTTTTCTTCTTTTCAGTGAAATCTGAATAAGCCATGGAAAAAGAGGGTTTTTTTTTTTGCCACATTTAAGACAAATAAGTTTAGAGAAAATATACATTTGATACAGTAATTTCCAGACACAGCTGTAACTGCCTGTCTCTTTCTCAGGTTTGACCCAACTAAAGATTGTTTTGCAAAGATCATCTAGTTACCACACCTTTAACTATACCAATATACAATCTTGAACAAATACAGGCCGTTAATATAAGCAATATGAACTACAATACCTCTGTGCAGGTACCTTTAGAAGTCAATCAAGAAAGTGCTGAAAGCCATGAAAATGAGATCCTTAGACCTCATAACTCTTACACTTAGTTCCTGAAATACCATAAAATGAACATGCAAATATCTTAAAAACAAGTCGACAAGCCTAAACAACCGCTTGTATATTCACAAAGTAAATATTTTAAGAACAATTTAAAAGGGAATCCCAGCCATATTTTTATACTGTGAAGTACCCAAGCATCTGGTTTTAGTTTACTGGTATTATCCCTGAGGTCCAAGGAAAAAAAATAGTCTAGTATAGGTATTTTGAATAAACTTACATAATTTTTCCAACCATAATGTATGACCCTGAGTCTTTAGAATTCTTGTGATAGGGTTAGATAGGGCTCTTTTGTTAATCCAACGGTGTCTGTCATCCTAAAGCTGCTTTTTGTTTCCTGTAGCAGTTAAAATCACAAAGATTTTTTAAGGTCACCTGCTTAGTGGGTGAAGGGGAGGTAGTGGATGTAATCTTTCTAGGTTTTAGCCTTTGATACCATCCCTCACAGCATCCTTCTGGATAAATTGTCCATCTGTGAGATAAACAGGTTCACACTATGTTGGGGGATGAAGTAGCTCAATGGTAGAGCTCAAACGGTCATAGTGGATGGGGCTACATCCGGCTGGCAGCCGGACACTAGTGGTGTTCCCCACGGTTCAATTTTAGGGCCAGTCCTGTTCAACATTTTTATCAACGATCTGGATGCAGGAGTGGAATGCATCCTTAGCAAGTTTGCTGATGATACTAAACTGGGAGGTGCTGTTGACTCTCCGAAGGGATGAGAGGCCTTGCAGAAGTATCTAGATACATTGGAGCATTGAACAATCAGCAATGGCATGAAGTTCAACAAAGGTAAATGTTGGGTTCTGCATCTGGGACAGCGTAATGCTGGACACAGGTACAGACTGAGAGACAAGTGTCTTGGAGAGCAGCTCATTAGTAAGGGATGTGGGGATGCTTGTTGACAGCAGGCTCAACATGAGTCAGCAAAGAGTCCTGGCAGTCAAGAGGGCAAACTGCACTTTGGGGTGCATTAAACATAGCATAGTCAGCTGGTCAGAAAAGGTGATTATCCTGCTATATCTAGCGTTGGTGCAGCCCCACCTTGAATATTGTGTACAGTTCTGGGCTCCATGATATAAAAATGACATCAAGATTCCTGAATGAATCCAGACATAGGCAACAAAGCTTGTAAAAGGGCTGGAAGGCATGTACTATGAGGGCAGGCTGAGGACACTTGGGTTGTCTAGTTTGGAGAAAAGGGGGCTAAGAGGTGACCTCATTACTCTCTACAACTTCCTGAGGATGAGAAATGGAGAGGGAGGTGCTGATCTCTTCTCCCCAGTAACTGACGATGGGACACAGGGGAAAGGCACAAAGCTACACCAGGGGAAGTTCAGGCTGGATATTAGGAAAAAATTCTTTACTGTTAGGGTGGTCAAACACTGGGACAGGCTTCCTAGGGAGGTGGTTGATGCCACATGCCTGTCAGTGTTCAAGAGGCATTGGGATAATGCTTTTGATGATATGCTTTAACTTTTGTTTAGCCCTGAATTGGTCAGGCAGCTGGACTTGATAATCTTTTAGGTACTTTCCTACTGAAGTATTCCTCTTCTCTTCTCTTCTCTTCTCTTCTCTTCTCTTCTCTTCTCTTCTCTTCTCTTCTCTTCTCTTCTCTTCTCTTGTCTTCTCTTCTCTTCTCTTCTCTTCAATACTTGGCTCTGAATCTGGTGTCACAGGTTCAATTTTGAGGTTGTTTTTTTTTTTTTTTTACAATGGAATGGTCTACGCAACATTATGCTTGCCCTGATGAGTTTCACCTTTCTCAAGGGGGAAAAAGCATTTTTGCTCATGAGTTAGTGGTGCTCATTTAAATTATGGGGAAAGGAATAAAATCAGGCTTACTAGTAATAAGCTATGGGATGAAGTCTTTCACTGTGCTGTGGCGTACTGAGTACACTGGAGCACATTTGGAATATTTGTACACTAATGTAAACAGTATGAGGAATAAAGAAGGGGGACTGGAAGCTTTGGCTCAGTCCCAGAGCTACAACACGATTGGCATAAGTGAGAACAGGTGGGAAGAGTCCTGTGACTGTACTGTGATGGACGGTTACAAGCTCTTCAGGAAAGATAGATGGAGCAGGTCAGTTGGAGTGGTAGTGTTGTATGCAAAGGAGGGGTTGGACTGTATAGTACTTGCAGTTGGGGATGATGCAGTAAAAAGCCTCCGGGTGAAGATTAGGGGAAAAGCAAATAAAGCATGTACTGTTATGGGAGTCTACTATAGATCACCCAGCCAGATGATATCATCAATATATTATTCTATAAGGAATTAAGGGAAATCTCTAGATCAATTGACTTTGTCCTTATGAGTGACTGGCATCCTGGCCTGTATTAGAAACAGTGTGGCCAGCAGGAGCAGGGAGGTGATCATCTCCGTGTACTCAGCTTTGGTGAGGCTGCACCTCGAGTACTGTGTTCAGTTTTGGGCCCCTCACTACAAGAAAGACATCAATGCCATGGAACGTGTCCAGAGAAGGGCAACGAAACTGGTGAGGGGTATGGAACACAAGTCTTGTGAGGAGCGGCTGAGGGAGCTGGGATTGTTTAGTCTGGAGAAGAGGAGGCTCAGGGGAGATCTCATTGCACTCTACAACTTCCTGAAGGGAGGTTGTGATGAGGAGGGAGTCGGCCTCTTCTTCCAGATAACTAATGATAGGACTCTAGGTAATGGCCGCAAGTTGTGCCTGGGGAGATTTAGATTGGATATCAGGAAAAACTTTTTCTCTCAAAGAGTGGTCAGGCACTGGAACGGCCTGACCAGGGAGGTGGTGGAGTCACCGACCCTTGCAGTTTTTAAGAGGCGCCTGGACAAGGTGCTACAAGATATGGTTTAGTAGCTTAGTGGGTAGTATTGGTGATAGGATGACGGTTGGACTAGATGATCTTGAAGGTCCTTTCCAACCTGTGATTCTGTGTGTCTGTGTGTGTGTCATATGTACAACATGAACTGATTTTTGACTTGATACAAGGAGCACATAAGTCTCTTGGATGTTGAGGCTGTTTAATAATATTATACTGTTCAAAGAGAGTGATGAATCTGGAACTTTTCACTGATGTAGCTTGAAGTACTTGGGCATTAGAGATGAACTTAGTGCTACTTTCATCATTTCCTGATCTCTAGTTTACTAGACTAGAATACATAGTCTGAATCCTAGTCATTGTCTGACTCCATACACAACTGGTCTAGTAACAGATTTCGTCTTGTACTGGAGTACACAAGGAACCCTTGACCTTCATTTAGACCTATTTTTCTTTATTTCCCTTTTCCCCCTTCTTCTCACTCCTCTTTTTCTTTCTCCTTCCTTTTTGGTATTTTATGCAGGCTAAGGATCACCTATTTTTATTCATCTGCAATGCCTCTAGCACATCCTGGGGCATTGCATAAAGATCAAATCATCATTATTACATTGTTATTGATAGGATGCGTTTCCAGGCTAATTCCGGTCTCACTGTAGTGTGTGCTATCATATTTTTGCATCTGCTCCTGAGAGCAGGCTGCTATTTACATCAGCGATCCTGTTTTCATGTAGTTTGAAATACTTGTTTCTTTACTAAAATATGTATTATTCCTTCTAAGTATTAAATTATTAAGGAAAAGATTTTTTTCTCTCTCTCTCTGTGAGCTGTAGCAGCAATGATTTATTGTGCTTGACAACCAGAAATAGATTATCCTGTTTTCCCCTTCAACTTGCAAGATGTTGTAGAAATATGCCTAAATGCCAAGCTGTTTTAGTTAAATATGGATGGAGTCACCTGGAATCATTTCAGAATCCTAGTATTCAGATATAACTTTAACCAGAGCAATTTTTCTCATTATATCTGGTTTCTTGTCTTTAAAGGAGGTGAGAAATTCTTCAGTGATAACTCAGTTTATACAACTTCCACAGAGGTACAGCTGAAAAGTTCTGTTGTTTTACATATAAAGAAGAAGTACCAGTTTCTTCTAGATTCTTAATAAGAAATAGAGCTAGCGGCAATAATATCTTGACTTCCTACTTATTTATTTATTTGTTTGTTTGTTTTGTTTTACACTGCATGCTTGATGTCTAAAGGTAAAGGAAGAAATATTTACTCTGGACTAATTCCAACTGAATGTAGCATTTTTCTGTATTTCTTTGGGAGGAGCTAGAGATATCTCCAGGTAGACCTATGGACCTCCAACCTGCAACAGTTATGAGGCCAAATAGTGCAGAACTCTGCAACAACAATGGGTGAGAATATAGGAGTGAGATATAATAACATAATGATGTTAGGACTTAACAGTTTCAATAAACCATCTTACTACATAGCCTGTTAAATATGTATTGTCCCTCTCTACTGTTTTTAATGAATATCCTTCTTGTAATTCAAATTACAATCAATTTTTCCAACTGGCTAAAGAAAGGCTTCAAGATTCATATTTACAGATGTGAACAATAATACAAAAAAAAAGAATGTTTGAAGTCCCCAAGGACATGATCTGCTTTGAATATTAAATAATGGGTTTATGTTCACAGTTTTTGGCAATGAATGTATTTTTTGAAGTCCTTTTTGTGTATATAGGTTGTGAAGTGCCAAATGTTAAATAATGTTTGTACGAACTCAAAATTCACTGTTATTCTCAAACTACAAGCTGGAGTTTGCTTTTGACTGTAATGATCTGGGGGAATGTTGTTGCCAAAGGTGCCTGATAAGTTTCAGAAATTTCAGAAATTGAAGATGCTTATTGTGCAGCTATTTTTTTCCATCTAATTGTTAAGGTTGTGAATTGTACAGCCATGTGGGATTTTTTCGTTCTTTCTTTACACATCATTAGGATGGGAAACAACAGAAACCGGAAATCCCAGGAGAAAGGCTAATCTTATGAGAATTCTTTCTAACTCTTGTGAATCTCAAGAGAGTACAAATACTTTGGATAAAACAAAGAGATACGCCAAAGAATATTTTACCATTTTGGGCACTTGTAATTTAATGTGATGTTCTTAAAATACATAAGATATAACCTTAAGAAATATCTGCCTTGCTCAGTGCAATCCTCTTTCTATCGTTGCTTTGATAGCTATTACCTTTGAGTTACTAAATTTCTATATAGATGTGGGCTTCCACTGTTAATCATCTTCAAACTCTTTTTCAGAAACAATTAAAACAAAAAGTCCCAATTTTTCATCAATAATTGTATTGGGCTTGCATGGCAAGGTTTTGGTAGCAGGGGTCTGCAGGGGTGGCCTCTGTGGGAAGAGTCCAGAAGCTGCCCCATGTTAGTTAAGAGCCAGTTCCAGCCAGCTCCAAAAGGGACTCTCTGCTGGCCAAAGCTGAGCCAATGAGCCATGCTGCTTGCGCCTCTGTGAGAGCACATTGAAGAAAGGAGGGAAAAAGGCTGTGCAGCAGCAACTGGAAGAGAAGTGTAAGCAAATGTAGAGAGAAACAACTCTGCAGACACCAAGGTCAGTGAAGAAGGAGGGGGGAGGAGGTGCCCCAGGAGCAGGAGCAGAAGTTCCCCTGCAACCCATGGAGAGGCCCATGGTGGAACAGGCAGTCCTGCTGCAGCCCATGGTGTATCACGTTGGAGCAGATATCCACACTGCAGCCCGTGGAGGAGCCCATGGTGGATCTGACCTGAAAGAGGCTGCAGCCCATGCAGAGGAGCCCATGCAGGAGCAGGTGAGCTGGTGGGAGCCGCATTGCGTAGGGGACTCATGCTGGAGCAGTCCATTCCTGAAGGATGGACCCCATGATGTGGACCCATATTGGAGCAGTTCTTGAAGAACTGCAGTCTGTGGGAAGCCCACAGGATTGGTAGGTAGGATGAACTTGGGAAGGACTGCATCCCGTGGGAGGCACCCAGTGCTGGAGTAGGGAAAGAGAGTGAAGATGAAGGAATGGCAGATGACCAAGTGTTGTGGACTGACCACAACCCCCACCCCCCCATTCTCCTGCACAGCTCAGGGGAAGGAGGTAAAAGAGGATGGATGAGGGGGAAGGTGTTTTTAATTTGCTTTTAGTTTCTCAGTGCTCTAGTCTGTTAGTAACAGGTAATAAATTATATTAATCTCCCCATGATTAATCTGTTTTGCCAGTCATAATTAGTGAGTGATCTCCCTGTCCTTATCTGAACGCTTGAGCCCTTATTCACACCAGTTTTCTCCCCTGCTCCTTTGAGGAAGAGGAGTGAAAGACTAGGGTGGTGATGTTTAGCTAACCATTAGTGTGAAACCACCACAAAAATCTACATTAACTGTAATCTTTTTTTGGAGGCTTTTTCTGATTAGCATAAATAATGAGTAGTGGGGGATGCCATCATCCTGCACCCTTTCTGGAAACTGACTGCCTTGCTCACTGAGATTTTTCCTACCTCTATCTTCTCCCTATCTTTCCTGGATCCTTGAGCACACTGAGGACATCCCTTCTCAACAGGTCTGTGCCATGACACATGTTTTTTGTGTTGCTTGTATGTTGACTTTGTCCCTTTGCCTACAGTTTGTCAGATGTGAAGTGGACAATATTAGCATGGCAGATTTACTTGATTTTTTTGCTGTAAATGTCAAGAAGTTCTGTTTGCAAATATACCTTTATGCCAAGCTTCGGCCGAAGGATTTTAGGGAAATATTCATCTTTGGAAGATGTACACTGGAGCAAATACTTGTGCTTTCTTTTGAAAAAAAAAAAATAATAATTTTCTTTCTCCATCAGTTTATTTGCTGTGTCCCTTCAGCACTTTCATGGAGAATAGATAATTACTAGTGGACCTGTTACTAAAAAGGTGTATTACAAACATTACAAGCAATCCTGAAAGACTTTCCTTCCCCTATTTAGTGGTTATCTCCACAGTCACATCTTATAGTTTCACTCACCTACAAAAGGGTGACTCTTCTGATGCCAAATATTACTCCTGGAATAAATAAACCAGGTCTAACCTATGAGGAATGAGGAGAGAGAGCACAGGGATTTAATAAAGGAATTCATTCTAAATGTGTCTACATAAACTCTAGGCATTTATCACATGCTGCAGAAAGCAGTCTTTCAGTAAGAAAGTGTCTGAACTGCTAGCTTTAATGTCAGTTAAGTAGGTTTATAAGAGAGGAGATGCCCTCACCTTTTGTTCTGGGCATATCTCTCTTCCATAATCACATATTTCTTAGTTTACCCATTTGTATTTCTTAGTATATGTGTTAGTGATTTTTTTGAGGAAGAAGTTAAAGACTTTAGCTGTTTTTCTCCCTCAGTGACATAAGTAGTGCAAAGAATATACTGAATCTCAAAATCTTGTTGAAATGCCTTCTATAGCACATGGGGAGGTGAGTGAGGATATATCCAGCCTCACAAGCAAAAAGCTTGTGTTTATGCAAATTCTTCCTGAATAATTCCCTTCACAGTTTTGTAAGTCTTTTCATTAGATGGCATAATTTCCTTGCAGCATCTGAAGAACATTTACTGTAGTGACTTATCTGCCATCTCCAAAGCAGACATTCATCTTTTTTTTGTTTGTTTGTTTGTTTGGTTAGTTGGTTGATTAGTTTGGTTTGGTTGGTTTGGTTTGGGTGGTTTTTTTTTTTTTTTTTGTCAGCCGCAGCATCGCAGAAGAGAAACAGAGACAGCAAGAGGTAGGTTCTTTCCCAGGTTGCAGAATACTCATGAAGAGGTAAATAAAAATTAGAAGATTCCCTAGGAAAATATGATTCACTTCAATACTACAGCCCTGATTAACATTCTGACTCTAATTCTCTGCTACAGCTTCTGAGGTGGGACTCTTCAACAGAGAGCTTTCACGTTCTCTTGTGCTGCATGAACAGTGCAGAGCAGCTTTGGAAAGGGAACTTCACTACAGGGTGCTTCTGCTTGTTGGCTTTTGATCCTTTGGAAATGATATTTTGAGTCCTTAAGATGAAGCGCCAGGATACTTCTCTCCTGTGGATGAAGAAGCTGCTACACCTATTACAGTTTCCACTATAGAAGTAATTGCTGTGGAATAACTTACTCTGCAGATATTTTAAATGGACTGTAGTCTCCTATTCCATCTCCAGAGTTCTCCTTTGTAAGATTACTTCCCCATGTTTTTACAAGAAATGATTACCCAGGTAGAAATTCAAAAAGGTGGTGAGGCGTGGCATGAGGTCTGTGTTTCCAGCTGTACATGTGAAACAAGTAACATCTAGTAGTCAATTCTGGTAAACATAGGAGTAATCTGCAATTAAAAAAAAAAAGTTATTTACATTTCCTGTCTAGTAATGAAATGCTGTAAAATTTCTTGCCTTCCATTTTCAGTGGAAAGCACCACTCACTCATCTGTAGAGGAAAGGTACTTTATACACAACAATTATTTAAACCTTGCAGCACTCTTGCTAAAAGTTTTTAAACCATTTTACAGCTGGGTAGAAAGAGCAAGTATAAAATGGCTTGTCCAAAGTCCCCAGTTATTAATCTGAGAGAAATAGAAACAAAACTTAATTTTGACTAGAATTGACTAATTCTTTCCAGAAGTTGCACTCACTTGAATACTCAGGAATGAAATAATTTCCACCATTGCTGGTTCTGTGTGACAAAGAACCATCTCCAAATCAGACTTGCAGATTTACAGTCTACGGCTGAAAATGTGTAACATGGGAACCTATAATCTATATAGTAAAATCCATTCACAGGCAAATGCATCAGCAGACTATCAGCACGTGCCTTTTCAGTGGAGTCCAAGGAGTGTGCTGGCAATTGCTGTGTTCCGTGCCCTGGGATTCATTATTGCTACAGCCCATGTGAGTGCTAGCTATATATAAGCATTGGGTTTTGATCCTTAGGACAAGAACTACTTTTTGTCCTGTGTTCATTCAAACTACCTTTTTAAAAGACTTATTTTGAAGACATTTGTCAATCTATTGACTTTTATATGCAGTAGAACTTAGAGTCTGGCTGTGATTTTGGCTCCATTGTGATGGACTATATATCACAGAACCATGGACTACATTGGTAGGGTCTTCTGAAGATTACATAGTGCAAACTCCCACTCAAAAGCGGGACTGAATTGGAAATTATAGCAGTTTGCTCAAAATCCAGTCAAATTTTGAAAATCTCCAAGGACGGAGGCTCCACAGCATCTCCGACCAAAGTATTTCAGTGCTCAAATGCTCTTATTGCTTTTTTCCTTATATACTGTCAGAACATCTTCTCCTTTAACTTTTGTTCTTCACCTCTTCTGCTTTCATTGTGCATCTGTATTGGGTTTACATGGTAAAGGTTTGGTAGCAGGGGGGCCACAGGGGTGGCTTCTGTGAGAAGATTCCAGAAGCTGCCCCATGTCAGATAAGATCCAGCTCCAGCCGGCTCCAAAAGGGATGCACTGCTGGCCAGACCTGAACCAATGAGCGATGTTGTTTGTGCCTCTGTGAGAGCATATTTAAGAAGGGGAAAAAACGTGCGCAACAGCAGCTGGGAGTGAGAGGAGTGAGGAACAGTCCTGCAGACACCAAGGTCAGTGAAGAAGGAGGGGGAGGAGGTGCTCCAGGCGCCGGAGCAGAAGTTCCCCTGCGGCCCGTGGTGAGGACCATGGTGGAGCAGGCTGTCCCCCTGCAGCCCATGGTGTACCACGGCGGAGCAGATCTCCACATGCAGCCCGTGGAGGAGCCC
>VXAL01015223.1:5332-20797 GCA_013399475.1 Chauna torquata
CAATTTCAAAATATCCAGCCCATGAAAGATGAGCATATTAAACTTATATACAGGTATTTGTATACTCTCTAGTTTTATACCTTGCTTAAATATCTACATATTTGTTCAAATACTCTACTTTCAATGTTTTGAAAATATTGAAATATGAATAATGTTCCTCATACAGATATATAGCGCAGAGAGAGAGAATATATACATGATTATACTTCAGCATGTATCTGAACGGTCTTTACATAACCATGCTGTGATACATACTTGAAACTGAAAGCTTACAAAAAATCCAACAAAATCCCCTGAGACAACTGTNTCACAAACCTTTTAATTACTACTAATATTAGACTTCTGGGAATATTTAAAATTGTAATCTAGCTATAATTCCATTTTCATCTCATACAATAATTTTTGTATGCACAATTTCATATCAATTCCCCAATTCTTTCTGCAATGTTTCCACGTAAAATATAACTTTCTCAAATACCTTTGACAGATCACAGCCCTCAAAAATTAATTTTACGCTGGGAATCATTATGTTACCTTTTTAGCAACATATGCATTAAGGCTTTAAAAGATACTATGAGATAATACAAATATACAACTAGGTTTTTCATTCAGGTTCATCAGTCAACATTTTTTAAAAACACAAATGGTCCTTTTTTCGAAACCATAAACTTCCATTTAAGAGTGCCCAGTATTCTCTGCCTTTCCACAAGGCTGACCCCTCAGCATCTCATGTAAATGCTGTCTGCCAAAAGCACCCTCTGGCCATGCCCAGAACTCTGGCTAGCATGTTTTAGCACAGCACCTTACTATAAACAAACAAGACAGACTAGTTGTGAAATTATTTAAAACTGGCTCACATGAGTGTGTTTGGCTATTCTTCCATTTCTCCTCCGTTTCACCCTGACACCAATGCCTCGGCATTGCCCATGTCACCTCTTTTCATGCAGCTGCACTTGCAGTAACACTGTGTATCTGTGCTACCACTGTCCTCTTTCTGCTTTGTTTCTTATGCAAAGGCTGTAGACCGGAGGAAAGATAGAGGAGGAAAGCACAGGAGGTTTATGTGGACATACCTGAGCTACCCTTAAACAAGTCAGGTTGGATACCATTTGCAGTATGGTTGCTGTGCCCTAGAAGCCACTCAAGTTTTAGGCACTTCAGTATTTACATGAATTTTGCAGTGAAGGATAAACTGTAGCAATTCCAAAGCAAGCCAGAAAATCAAAGCAGGCTCCAAAGAAAACCTCTGTCAAAATACAGGAATTTGACAGAGTGATAAAGTATGTATAGACATTTATCAGTTTTTAGCAATCTCTTCATAAACCAATTTGCTGTGCAACCACATGGTCCAATCTGTGAAAGAGGAGCAAACTCATTCCAGCTCCAAGGAGTTCCCCTGAACACAATGGGGAGAAAGACCATGACTACCACAAGCTGCAAGAGGTGGAAGTTATACAACAAAAAAGCATCATCTCAAAATCAACAGTACTACTCTTTCAATGGATAAAAAATCCACCACCACCACCCCCTTCCCTCCTCAGATGAGATTAAACACATGTGGCTTCACCTTGAAGAGAGATCAAAATGCCTGCTGAATAAAAGTACTCAAAACACCAAGCAAGCAGATCCTGGTATTTTTGATCTAGCTTTTTGGCTATCACAGAAAAGGTGACTAAAGACTTTGCCACAATAACCACATATCTCTTTCAGTACATCAGTTAATGCTCTCACCAGTCTATCTTCCATCTAGGCAGGATACATGTGAAAGATTTTCCACACACAATAAATCATTGAACTTCTACTGGCCTTACCAGTCTTGTAGTCTGGAATGACAAAGATGAACTTATTTCATCCAATATGAGGGAAAAGCAGTACTATAAGCAATGCAGAAAGATTTACATGCCAAGTCTGCTTTTTGTCTGGTAATTGGAGCTGTTGTAACTCCACCAGGAAAATATGAAACCATTTATTTCTCTGTCATACAACATATTCAACAGCTAAAAAAGATCCATACCACAGATTGTGTAACAGCTCCCAGTCTTTTCTAATACTGGCATGAATAGGTCTCCTAATAGCGAACCTGCACTGCATCATAAAATGACTGCTTACCAAGCTGATAAGCCTGTAGGACGCAGTGTAGCCTACGGACGGAGTTTGGATGGTTTTGAATACGGCTTTATACAACCACACTATCATAGAATCATAGAAAAAAATGGGCTGAAAAGGACCTCTGATAATCCACTCTTCTGCTCAAAGCAACACTAACTACAAGAAGTTAGGTCAGATTGTTCAGGGCCTGATTATCTCAACTGGACAAGTTGAGATCTGAAACTCTCTAAAGGCACTGCCTCTCTAGCAGCTTCCTTCGCTGCTTAATCATCTCATCTTGAAGAATATCATCCTTATACTTGGTCAGAATTTCCCTTACCACAACTTGTGAGCATTGCTTTTTCTCCTTGGTAGTGCACAGCACCAGGAGGGATCTGGCACCACCTCTCTCTATAGTACACGTAGCGGAAGACAGCGGACACCTTCTGAATGAACAAGCAGTTCCCTCAGACTCTCTGCATACATTAAGTGCTCCAGCCTCCCAAACATCTCAGTGATCTGCTGAACCCTGGCTTGTCAACAGCTTTCTAGCTACTGGCCCTGAGCTGGAGTCACTTTAGCTGGTTCTGAACCTCGAGTACACACATGCTCTTTGTTCTCCACATCTTGCACAATGAGACTGAAATTTGGAACTCATCATTTCTCTAGTCCCGATTCTAAAGCAAGATGGGGAACACCATCTGCTATCCTCTGAAGGGCATGAACAGGAAAAATAATCTTTTATACAGGAGAAAATGCTCTTGAATTTCCAGAAGAGTACTGCCTATTGCTCTCATTGATGAGGTCTACAGTGTCAATCCTTAGATTCCTAGTTAACAGAAACCTGGCTTTTTTTTTTTTTTTTTNTTTTTTTTTTTTTTTTTTACGAATAATAGTGGTACAAAAATGACTAAGACAATATCTTGTCTTCATTTGCAATATTACAAAGATTAGTTTAGATTTTCTTTTGTTAAAAAAAACACAGAATTCAGCACTGCAGTTTATAACTCTGAGCTGGTGGTACTGATAAATACAGTGTTGAGATTAGCCAATATTTTCTAATGTTACACTGTAAACTTACTACTGGCAATAGGATGTACTAAAAAGAGAGTCCTGGACAGCTAGGACTGTCCCAGATAGTTAGGAGCATCCCCCCCACACCCACTAACATGCACCTCAGAAGAAAAACACCTAATCTAAAAAAAAAAAAACAGGTGAGCTTTTAATCCACTGAAGGAAGTCAACGGATTTCACTTAAAATATCTCAGACATTTCATTAGAGGAAAACAAATCCAAATGAGGAAGTCAGAAACAAAAATAAAAGAGCAGGATTGACTTACATAACAGGAGAACATGACTTAAGAGAGCAGACTTCCTTGTAATTACATTAACCAACTACAAACCAATCAGGCCACCAAAGAAATAATAAAAATTAATATTAGTTAATGCCCAGTGATCTAAAACCACATTCATAGTTAAGCATTTCTATTGGAGTTTATCTTCGGCATTTAAGGTTCCTGCAGTTCTGGAAGTAAACAGAACTGATTAAAATTTCTTCATGCTTCAAAAGGAGAAAAAAAAAAAGAGAGAGAGGAGAGGGCTTACAACATAATGCGTTGTACCAAGCTAAAGACTGAAGTACGTTTCTGTGGTTTATAATGGGATACCTTTAGGAGTTACTCTCTCTGAAAACATTGCAGAACAGCTCCAAATCAAAATGTCTGCTTAAATTTGCACTGCTGAAGTAATTAAAGGAGATCTGAGCAGCTGCAAGGAGGACTACGTTGCTTCTAAAAAAGCCGATTTAAACAGTTCACAGCACAGACATTGTGCTTTTATTTCTCCGGAGGTTATCAGTCACAACTAGCCCCCGACTAGTGAGCGGGACGGTGTGCTAAAGCCTTTCGCTACAAATACGGCTGCCACACCAGCTCTACGCTTACACAGCACAAGCGTTTAATTCAGTATCAGGGAGAAAAACGTAATTTCAGAAGCTTAATTCAAGCTTGTTATTTAAATCCACGCTAAAAGCCGGTTTAAAGGAAAAACACTTCTCCGATCAGAACAACTCTCAGTAGCCAGGTGCACCTGAGCGGAAAAGCTCTGCCCCGATGGCAACGAGCGCTGCCCAGGCACCTCTCCCCACCCAGCCCGCTGCTCCCCGTTCCGCCCCATGGCCCCTCCAGAAGCGGGCAGATGCTGTCGGCTCGGCGCTGACGAAGGGCTCGGCCCCGGGACGGCTCGGCCCGCTCTGTGCCCCCTCTGGCCCCCGTACCTGCTCGGTGCCCATGCCCGCGCGGGTGCCCATGCCACAGCCGCGCTCCAGCTGTGCTGAGGGGACGCTGTTGCCCGGCAGCACCGAGCGTCCCAACGGACGAATCCCAACGGACGCTCGCGAGCGGCTCGGGAAGCTGATTGGCCCGCGGCGCCGGCGAGAGAGGGAGTGCGCGCGCGGCCCCTCCCCTCCACTCGACTTGGTGTGTGCGCGCGTGGGCGGCGAGAGCGGGCCCGCGAGGAGCCCCGTGCGGGGCCCGGGCTTGGCTCTGACGGCGGCCCGAGGGGGATCGCACCTTCGACTGGTTTGTGCTGTGAGCTGGGCTGGCCTTGAATGTCCTCTGTAGAGTTGGTAAGCGATGCTGCCCGTTTGATGCAAATGATCTGTATTAAAGACTTTGCTTTGCCTCTTGTTTGTTTGCTGTGTTTTTGTCAGGATAAAGCCAGGTAATCCTGACGAAGATGTGAAGATCCAGCCCAACCAGGGCTCGCTCCCCTGAGGGCTTTCCTCAGTAAAAAGTTTCCCCCAATGTAAGAGTACTCCCTAATGCTCCATCTATGTGCCTGGCATGACTTTCCTCTTTGTGAAATATACTACTCCTTGTTAGTTACAAGTGCAGTAACAGAACTATTTGGTTCATCAGCAACCAGTTCTTTGTTTGAAGTATGATGCCCTCTTAAGATTTTAAACTTGATGGGAAAGTTAGAGGCTTAAAATGGAACTGTCGTTCTTTGCCTCATGTAACAAAGTCTCATATATCTAATTATAGCTGTTTCATTATTCTTTCAACAGGTATCCATTGTGTAAGCAACAGAACTGTGGTCTTGAGGAAGCCTAACCCAGTATCTGCTGCAAAGGAGAATTAGAGAGAAATACACGGAACTTTAAGCCAAGTCATAGCTTGATTTCTGCCAACAGCTTAGTTAATAAGGCCTCAGCTGTGCTCAGTGAAATAGCACACAAATCAAGTTTAAGCAAGGCTATGCACTCAGGTGTTGCTAGTTGAGGAAATGCAATTTACCAGCTCAGAATCAATGGAACGGATTATGTTTGTGATGTTTGTTTTAAGCCATTGCAATGTATTTTCAGCTACTGAGAGCTGAATTTAAACTTTGCTGTTATTTCACTGAGATTGTCTTCTAGTAGGAAGTGCTTGATACCCTTTGGGGGCATGCCAACTTCAGGAAAATAAGGAGAGTTAAAATTGAAAAGTATACTATTCACTGCTGGTTAAACAGGCATTCCTTCTTAACTTTTAAATTAGTGGATGAGTGAATTCAGCTGCTTGTTTTTAGGCAAACCAATGAGATGTGTGCTCCAACTAAACATATACAAGTTCAGCTGTGCTTTCAAAAATGTTCTTAATAAACTCTAATGACTAAACCAGGACAGCAACCTATGATTTTTCAGGTGCCATGTCATGCAACTTGAAATCAGCCCATCCTGTGCACAACAGATATAGTATTTAAACAACCTGGCTCTGCCCCACACAAGTAGGCAAATTAAATACCAAAAATAAAAATTTCAGTTTCATTGGTAGTGAATGGGTGTTTCCTGTGTTAAGAATCTGATGCTCTGACCAATCCAAATAAAATGTTGTTATGATTGGTATAATTTCTAACATTTTCCTGTGATTCCATTTGGATTTCAATGGGATGTGAAGCAAGCTGTTGCACTGTGAGGTTGTTTGTGTGAATTTGAAGTAAGAAGTTTTGAATGTTCTCATACTAGTAATGCATAAAAGGTGGTAACTCAGTAGTAGAGTTAGCCTGCTGGAAAATCCCTATAAACGACCTCTGATTCAGGGCTGTTACCTGTGAACTATACACAGAGCATTATAAGAATATTGAGTTTTAAACTTAAAAGCCCCTATGATGAAATAACACAGGCAAAGAACCAGTAGGCAATTTTTACTTTGTCTAGTCATAGAAAATTCATCGTTACTTGGAATTCCCAGTGCATTTTCTAAAATAGTAGCAAAGCTTTGATTTTAAAATGAGAAATACCCTCATACTCAAACTTACTCCAGGGAGATTTAAACAAGCTGTATGCTGTACTAGCTATTATATGTAACAATCTAGCTGGAGATCATGAAAACTAAAATCTTTGCTATTTCTTTTTGATGCTGAGGTATTCAACTATGAGAAGACATATATACAGAAGGTAGTAGCACTTTCAGTGCACATTTCCGTATACTGTGGGGCATTACAATTCCTTCTGCTAGAAACTGACATTTTTTCTCATCTCATTAGAAAATTGGAAATGCTTTAATTTTTAACTAATTACTGGCATGCTGTGTATGTTTTGATAAGAGCCAATAAATAATGTTTGAAAGTACGGTCTAACATGTAATAACTCCTGTATGTACAAAAAAATTCTCAGATTTGGGTATTGCTTTAAAAGTAATTTCAGGAAGGTTTTTTTGTTTGTTTTTTTCTTCCCCAGAGGCACCTATCAGTGCAAGTTTGAAAAAAAAAAAAAGTGTCCTGATTTACTATCAAGAATACCTTAATACTAAAGTAAATATGAATACTTTGTGGTTGGTGTAGGTATGCTGACTTACTGACTCTGGCTCTAAATTGCATTTGTCACAGAAAGTTGCATTTGTCACAGAAAGTTTCTATTCATGCTTTACTTCATTTCACTGGAGGGCAACAGTTTTGTCACAGATGTTCCTGGGTCAAAAATCATCCTTTATCTTCCTGTTGTATTGTGAAAACAATGAAAGTTAGCACTGTCACATCAAATGATTGATTCTTTAAACTTTTTATGTGTTAGCCTAGCCCTTATTTATTAGGGGCTAACCAGCTAAGAATTTTTATGTTATAACTTATGTACCTTCTTTTGATTAAGGAATTTCCTTATACTCTTATGCACTGGTAGGTGGCTTGGCAGTTCAGCTTTGTAATTGTACCATTAATTTGGTAAGCTTCTAATCTTGCTCACTTCTCTAATGCTGTGATGGCCAAGCAGTATTTTCAAGTCTGTCAGCTGCCAGGTTCTTAAGGCACAGGATGATTGGTTCCTGAAACAAATGCATATTAATTGCATGCTTTTGTCTTGCCCTGACTTTACATTTTTCCAAGCATAACTTCTTACTTGGCAAGAGTACTATCACAACTGCCCTGTTAAGAAGATGGTCAGCTATTATCTAGACCATGTATTTTTCTAATATCTCCTTCCTTAAAAAGCCTTTTGAGAAGACAATTTTCAAGCTGTCTCAAATAACTACTAGTATTAAACAGAAGAGTTTGTTTGCTAGATATCTTAAAAATAAATAAAAGTAGAGCAGCATTTGTGATAAGAACCTTCAATGCAGGAAATATTCAGATCATTTCTGAACTTAATGCTGCAAGCAACACCAAACTAAGCACGTGAATACACTATTTCTTTCACTAAAAAGAAAGCTCATTTGTGCATTTCTAACAATGAGAAATCCTTCATTTCATCAATGAAATGTGCCTTTGTAGGAAATGTAGTGTCCAGGCCACAACACTGAGTTACCATTTCTTTTGAATGTAACTACTTTCCAGTGTGTTTTTGTTTTGTTTTTTTAAATAATTCAGCCATCTACTTGCAAATTAAATATACAGTTAGTACCCTAGGAGGCTAATATTTGTGTAATAAACATTCCATTTAAGTTTCTTTACATGGTCATTCTGCAAAAGCCATTAGAATATATCATAAAAAAAAGTATCTCAATAAATCCTGCAAGATGTAACTAGACCATTATTTGTAGCAACAACCTTTTTATGTATAAAATACAGACATGCATTAAAAATGTTCCAGCAAGTTAGTTAAGTTCATGATTCGTTAGGAGTAGTCAGCATGGTTTCACCAAGGGGAAATGATGCATGACCAGCTTGATAAACTTCTACAGTGAAATGACTGGACTGGTAGCTGAGGGGAGGGTAGTGGATATCATCTGCAGTGACTTCAGAGAGGCCTTTGACACTGTCCCCCATAAGATCCTCATATACAACCTGGCAATATATGGGGCTGGATGGGCAGAAGGTAACTGAAACCTGGCTGAACAGCTGGGCCCAGATAATGGTGATCAGTGGCACAAAATCTAGTTGGAGGCAAGTAACTAATGGTGTCAATACTGCGTGCAGTCCTGTTTAACATCTTCATTAATGATCTGGATGATGGGGCAGGCTGTACCCTCAGCAAGTTCACAGATGACACAAAACTGGGAGGACTGCCTGGTGGGGTTGTGCTGCCCATACACCGGGACCTCAACAGGCTGGAGAAACAGGCTGATAAGAACCTCATGAAATTTAAAAAGAAGTGCAAAGACCTGCACCTGAGGAGGAACAGCCCCCCCCAGGCACCAACACACGCTGGGGCCCACCCAGCTGGAAAACACCTTTGCAAAAAATGAGACGGGGTCCTGGTGGACACCAAGTTGAACATGAGCCAGCAGTGTCCCCTTGCTGCAAAGAAGGCTAATTGTATCCTGGGCTGTATTCGGCAAAGTATTGCCAGCAGGCTGAGAGGTAATCCTACCCTCCCTTCTTGGAGATACTCAAAAAGCAATCTGCACATAGTCCTGGGAAACCAGCTCTAGGTAGCCCTGCCTGAGCTGGGGGCATTGGGCCAGATGACCTCCAGAGATCCCTTCCAAATGCAACCATTCTGTGATTCTGTGAAGAAATGGAAACGCAGAAGTTTTGAAAAAAGGCAAAGGTGGTTTTTTTGTTTGTTTGTTTTTGTTTTTTAATATAAAAAGGTCATGAACTGCATAGAAATATGACTTCAGTCATCTTAAAACGTTACTCATCCCTCATTTATACTTGGTAATCTCCAATAACATGGCAGGAAGCAAGACAGACTAAAAATTGTCTACAATGTATGTATTTACATTCAACTGAAGTTATGTATGCATAGTAATATTTTTAAAATAAATCCAGCACACTGATCCAAACAAAATCTAACTCAAGGCATATTTTGAGTTTACATAAAGTACAAACTTCAAAACTTAATTTTCTTGGATAAGACCAATTTTCATTTATTTAAATTTAAAGATAAGTTAGCTCCAAAAGTAGTAAGAAATGTAAACATCAGATAACGTGATAAAAACTTTAAGGAATAATAACCTTTTCGTAAAGTGCTAGCATATGTTTTCAGCTTTATTTTTCAGATGCTAAAAATAGAACACTAGTACAAAGACTTCACAAGCTTCCCAGTTGTAAGTTCAGTTCAGTAATAATTCTGAAGAATTTTAAAATGTACTGATTTTATAAACTGTTTTTCTACCTTTATCCATTACAGCTTTTTGACATTTTCTTCTTTATCTTAAATGAATGTTAACTTCTCAGTATGTCTGCATAAAGTAGTTTGTATTTTTAATTTGCTCAGTTCAAATTAGACTCCATGCTAGTGAGGGGAAAAAAAAAAAAAAAAAGTTCAATAATATTCCAACTGGGAAAAGCCAAGGACTTTGAGAAGTAAGGGTATAAGGTACCTGAACACAATCCAACAACTGCCTCCAGCAAATTCATTTTATAATTATATATGTATATTATTATCACTGTAAATAAAACACAGAGGAGAGTCAGTGCGGTTCATTTATACACCTAGGCATCTGAGCTTCATCCATGCTATTATTTCATTTCACTTGAGATTAAGTCTTGGAAAATTTTTACTTCTGACAAACGCAAGATGAACACACCTGAGCTGACTTTCCACTTGTCAACATGAATGTCACCCAAAATAAAAGACAACAGTCCTGAATTTCCCCCATGCATTATTGTGAAACCTTGCATTAAAACCTATTTGCGAAAATAAAATTGTTCCTTCCTTTTGTGAAGAAAGGAAAAATACAACCTTTTTACCAATTATTATGCTCACCTCTCCATCATATGATGTTCCAAAACCTCAATCTGCCTAACTATAGTCAGATCTACAGGCACACTTGAAAAGCTTATCAGATTGTGATATTTTATTATACAAAACAAACCAAATCCAAACCAAAGAGGACTAAGTCTAAGCTCCGAGGAGCAGAAAATCCCCAAAGTACTTTCAAGTGCCATTTACTCTCAAAATATTTATAAGAGTTTTATTACATCCCCTACACAAACAGACTTCCAGCCTCAGTGTTATGATTAGGATCTTATCTTGTCAGTACTTCAATGGTAAACTATTAGTTTCAGGCTGTTGAGACATGACTGGTATTTGCTCTAAGCAGAAATTTGACTTAGGCATTATTTTTCAGAGACTAGAAACAGGAATTGGAAGGAATATAACAAAAAATAAACAAACAAAAAATATATAAACCCACTAAACAAAGCAAACTTAAAGGCTTAAAACAATTCCTGGGTAGTTTCTCTTTAAATATTAACACATTGCAGTCCATTTCTCAGAGTGGGCATGAAGCTAAGTTGTTGTGAATAACAATAATTGACAGAAAAATGCACTGCACATCTACATTAAAAGTGCACAATGAAAAGCTTTTACTGCAGCTTTACTGGCAAAAAGTTATTTTCAGTTTATTCAGTTATTAATTTTAACTCTGAAGGGGCTTTTTGTTGTTTTGGATTTATTTGCTTGTTTTAAGATGACAAATAGATCAATACAGGCAGACAATACTATTTCAGAGGTTTTATGGAAGCAAACTAACAAGTGTATCAAATATTCACCACAGCATGGGAACCTCACCCTCTTCAAATGTAACTCACTGGTAAGAAGCAAAGGACCACTAGTAGCACAAGGACTGACAATCTACCCGTTTTCTGGTCAAGCATTACAGAGATCCAACACAGCAAAAAAACCCACACAAAATATGCATTATAATCCCTAGGTGGACCAGATCTGTAAGACAGAAACATTCCCTTAACTGCTAGTGAGCCCAGAGAGAAAGCAGTTTTCTACGTGGCCCCAACGGATCTATCATATTCCCAGAACACCGATTTTAGCTCTCTTTTAAAGCTATGAGAATGGTCACAAATAAGCCCATTAAGACAGCTATATTCAGTTTCCCTGCTTAGATCAACTTCTTAAGGCTAGTCATACATGTTATTCAACCACTGTTTGGCAAAGCTCAAAGTTTAGGCAAAATCTTCAATCTGGCATCATTTTTGGACTAAAACTTGGAAAGTGCAAAAATATTTAATTATACCTTCTTCAAAAAAAAAGTTCATTTTATTGGTGCTACAACCCCAGTTTCTCAGGAGTTAAATCCATTGCCAGCAACGGATAGAAAAGAAAGCACCAGCATAAAAGAATCAAAGTGCATTTCCAGTATACCAACACTGCATGAATTGCAAGCCATAATCTTATATTCGCCACTGGAATAGATTATGCTAAATTCACTTTTATAAAGTCTGTATTACACGTTAACATACGAAGTCTGTCATGAAGTCTTGGGAATACTGCAATGAATCATCAAACCGGAAACGTTTGGAAATGGTGCTGCTGTCCTCTGGAATGTTTTCTTTGTCTTCCTTGTTGCTACAAGTACCATTACAACTGGATTTTGCATTCCGCTCTTCTGAGCATTTTGTTGTATGTCCTGGCATCAGAGAAGGGCAGCAGGTTTCTTCAGGGCTGCACAAGAGTATGAACTCCCCTTGCTGCAACCAGAAATGAGAGAGACAAGCCTCTGCTGTGGGTCTTTCCCTTTGAAAGAGAAACACCAAAAGGTAAGTTGTGTAAGTTAATTTCAAAAACACTAAAAATACGATTATTTCTACTTAACATTTCTCAGCATACATCAGAATTGACACTAGAGAATTAATATTGCTGTTTTTCCACCACCACCACCGCTAAAAAGTGCATTAGAACCAACTACAGTTAAGGGCTAAGTGTTGGCAACATGCACCTTGATTTTAGTTGACAATGTCCCCTACCGCTAAATGTCAAAACTGGTAAGCTTTTCGTCAGAACAAGGAACAGGTATTTCTCAGCCAATATCCATAGTCCCTTGGAATGTTTTCAACATCGTATACGTGCAGGTGCTTATGAAGTCCTACATCTTATACAGACCATTGTAAATAGAGAGGCTAACCTCATGAAATGAGGTCATGAGGTTTTCGAGGAGGGCCAAGTGACATGTTGTCATCAACTCTATCAGATAGTTTGCAGTGTTTTACTGTTTCAATTCATTATAGACTGGTGCAAACTCTTCCAAAATGTGGTTACTTCCAAACAGACCACAGATTTACAAAATGATTCCTTTTGATAACCTAGTATATTGCTACTACAGTTTTCATCATGTTTTGTATTAAGTTCCACAGCACTTGCTGGAAATGCAATAGAGTCCATTACTTGTCCTCAACTCTACAGGAACACATGAATATTTTTTGGTCAGAGAACTCAACTTTACAGAACTGACAATCTGAGGATAGGTTTTTTCTCTTAATGTTCAAGAAGGTATAGACATTGAGAATTGGAATGGGGAAAACAGTTACTGAGCATTTAATGAAGACACTGAGATGCCCAGAAGAGAGCAAGTACAGCAGTAACTGTGGCAGAATGTCAAAGATCCTGCAGGTCCACAGTAATATTTATCAAAGCAGGCTCTTCATAATTAGTTCCCTCACAACAATGTGATTTCTGTGAGTTCTTCCAACTATTGACAAACCCTCTTTGCGAGACAGCAAAGTAGAAAGGTCCGTTCATTCATGATCCTGTCCAAACATGAGTTTATATGGAGTCCCTATTTCTTCAAGATAGGAACTTCACGAATATCATCTCCCATCATCATCCCCTCCTATCAAAGGATCTCTTTCTCAACCAGACAGGGTCATTCCTGCTTGCTTGCAGGCTTTTTGAAAAAGATGGGAACTATTGTATCACCACAAGTGACAATACGCAGCAATACAAATTATAATACTGGATGATGCTTAGTAGAACGTGACTAGGTGACTTTACTAAACATTATTCTCCAGTAAACACCTTTTAGGTTTTTTAGTGCATTTGCTAGTGCAACAGTTAAAAAAAATCCACATTTAACACTATACAGCAAGTGCAGACACAGTTAATTCCTATAATTTTCCCATTCTCAAAGATCATTTTCTCAAAGTTCAGCTACTTTGACAGACTCTAATCAGAGTCTGAACTCCCAAAGAAATCTAAGTTATGGAAACATGCATTAGAAGCAAAGAGAAGTTTGCACTTTTGACTGAGAAAACTTTTGACAAGATTGAACATGGCAAAACACTATACATACACACATATATACGTGTTCCTGAAGAATATATGCTCAGTCACAAGACTGCCAAGTTTATATAAAAACGTACTAAAGTAGAAAGTTGCATTAAAGATAAGTCAGGAAACATGAAAGCACGCATCAGAAAGATCAACATTTTGTATATCCAAAATGTGTAATAAAAAGTTAAATTGTAGACAAGAATCTGATCTTTCTAGAATACATTTCACAAGATTCGTTAATAATCTGTCCTCTGAATGAAATATATAAAGGAAAGTCAAAATATGAAAGTGAGCAAACTCAAAGCACAAACCTGACTACTATAATAGCCAGACAGCAAACCAAAGATCCTTTTCATACATTATGGAAAAGCAGAACCTACACTTTTAAATATCAGCTGATAATACCAGTGCATTGTGAAATGTCTAACCAATATCAATGATATTAAGTTCCCAAATTAACATTCACATTTTCTATGTGCTTACAGACATAAAAGATTGCTGCCCTGAAGAGTTTGTTACTTACTCTGGATTTTTTATGAGAAGTTTTTGAATGAAGTCTTTGGCAGGCTGTGAAATTGATGAAAATGTTTCTTCTGAATAATCCACATTAACTTGAGATATATTAAGGAAAGTTTCTTGATTATCAGCTCCCACAAATGGAGATTCTTGTGTCAGCAGCATGTATGAAATTACACCTATGTTCCTGAGGTAAGAAAACAATGTAAAATTCTACTAGTATACCTAAGCAATATACCCACACACACATTTGCTGTGTTGCAGATCAAACTTCTTGATGTATGCCACTCTGAAAGAATTAAAAACAGCAACTGATCTCACAGTTCTACATGATTAAGCATGGATGCACGTACACACACAAGGAAATCCATCTCCAATCTCCACAAAGGGATTTTTTGCAAATTGCTTACTTTCAATAAACCCTTTTTTCCTGACATTAAGACCGTTATGAAAAGGAAACACACAACTCTTACAAAGACCATTCTTGGAGATATGGCAGTTCTGGAATACTGAACTGAAGAGAGGAAAAAAAGCCTTTCTAATTTGCATGTAAATAAAACAACCATTCTTTCACAATAATTCTGAAAGAAGTATCAAAGGCTGAGATTTAGTCCACCCTTCTATACAATCAGGACCTGACTTGTGCTACAGTAACCTCCTGCTGAGATGTTTTTCCCTAAGAACATGAATGCGAATACTACACATCATGTGATTTACTATAAATCTTAGATGGTTTTTTGATGCATAGAAAAAATGGTTTTGTGATCTGATAGAGCATCAGACCTTAGTACTCATTACAGAATGGAAGTACGCAGCTGCTGTGTTTGAGATTCTGAGCACCAATAGTTTGGTTTTGTCTTCCCACGAGTAGGCAAATGTAGTAAAAAAAAAATTCATGAAAAGATTTAATTACTATTATGAGTTGAGAATTTCAATGGAGTAATTAGATCATAATTTTTAAAACTGAATTTGAATTATTTAGATGCACAATAAGAACATACGAACATGTTAGGTTAGGTTTTTAAGGAAGCATCTCAAAGCCAGCCTTTACGCTAACATGGCTCATTAAATTGAGATTGCGGATTAGTTTAAGATACTTTTCTTATGATTAGGACATTCCGTAGAAATTGATATTGCTCTGAAGATAAGTAGAAACATACTTAAAACTTCCGTAATAAGATTACTTAATGATACAAAAAAGGTGAGGGATGAATGTCCCAGAGTAGTTAATACCTGAAACACGTTATCCGAGAGTAACTAATACCTAAAGTGTGCTGATAATTGCTACTATTTCCTTCAAACAAATGAGCACACTCTGTATGTTCAGAAGCCACTTCATTCCATAGTAGGTGTGCAGAAGACCCATATACAGTAATTCCTGTAAGCCCCAGTTTATAACCTAAGCGCTCCTTCCTCTCCTAACTCTTCCCCTC
>VXAL01015223.1:36869-54637 GCA_013399475.1 Chauna torquata
GGCCGGCCCCACGAGCGCTCCGCGGGCCGGGGAGGCCGCGGCGGGGCCCCCGCGCGTGGCCCAGCCCCGCCGGCAGCCGGGCCGGGAACAGCCGTACGAGGCGTGCGGTCTCGGGCAGCCGTGCGACGGGGCAGGTGCAGGTGCAGGAAGAAGCCGGGTTGCCGGGTCTGACCCACGTTTGCGTGTGCGCGTTCAAACGGGAACGGGACCCGCTATGGGTGGCTTTCCGACGAGTACGCGGCTCACCAACAGCCCGTGCGGCTCTTCCTGCAAGCAAGGGCCGGCTAGGGCTTTAGAGCCTCTTGCTTTGAGGAGCCCAAAGGAGGAGGAAAAAAAAAAAAAACAACCCAAAATGTTTTAAGCTGTGGTTTCAAAGACCCTTTCTGAGGACATGAAATAGCCATGATGCGCTTTAGAAATAAGTTGAATTTAGAGTTCTGAAATAGCTGCAGCTGGGTTGTTTGTCAAAACGATTTCCTCTGTGAAGCAATCCAAACAGTTGCCCTAGAAATGTGCCTACATCCACTTTATAATAGATTTGCCATAAAGGCAATAGTAGCAATGCAGTGTAAGAGCTTAAGAACTGTAAATTTAATTTCAGCAGTGCACCATTGAAGTTGCTGGTGTTTATGCCATGGCAGTACCAGAGAAATGGGTAATCGCTGTGTGCTTGGAGAGTACAGTGCCTAAGTCATGCTGTCACAGCAGTAATTAGATTAAGACTGAAGTAATACAAATAAAGATGTGATACGCAACTTAAGAAATTTGAAAGCATTTTTGAAACTTTGGAATATGTAATACCACGCAGCTGGCACAATAAAATACGTATCTACTAACACCAAGAGCTGCTTTTCTAGTGTAACTCCTGCTCGCTTGACCTTCTATCTAGATTTTTAGCCTTTTGAACTGTGGAAGTTTTTGACAAAAGAGGTTTAGTTCTTTAAGCTGTCTCACAGAGCTCTGCCATCTCTGCAGAGTTGCAGACTATACCCTTTCTCCATTATAACATGATTTCAAACAGATTTGCCAAACAGAAAAAAAAAAAATACAACGTGTAGAAAAGATTGGTTTTGTTGAGAAGCATTCTTTGTGTGGTATGAAAAGCAAGCAGCATTCTGAACATACCGAATGATCCACAGGAGTAAAATTAAATTCTGACTGCAATTAAGATGCTTTAGGTTATTATAGCACGTGGTGCCAAAAAGTAAATGACAGTATTTATGTTTGTCTCCTTCACTGTTTGTGTGTCCTTAGAGATCCTTTTAAGGCCAGGAACTGCTCGACTCTTCCCTGAAGTCCTGAAAACCAAGTAAATACTAAAAACGCTTCGTGACGGGTGTATTATTGTAGTCTTGGTTATCTGTTTATACAATGCCATAGAAACATGTATGGCACTTAGAGAAGGGTATAATTGGCAGGACTCCACCCTGAGGACTTTGGAATTTTAATTAGATACAACGCCACAGAGAATGACAAAGGGTGGAGAACGGGGAATGGTAGGGTGAAGGTTACAGCAGTACAGGATCATGAGCTACGCTTATTACTAATGCATGCATCTGGTCATTAATTGCTATTTTTTAATTATCCCAAATGTGTTAGCTTCATGATTCTCATTCTTAACACTAACTTCTTCTCTTGCTTTCCTTAATTATCTATTCATTACAAAGATGGCTCTTTAGTCTTTAGAGGCTTTCATGCAAAGAACTATTTCTTCTTGATCCATTTTTCATTTGGCAAAGACGTGACATACAGCTCATGTTGTTCAGAGCCATAAGTCATTTAGGAAGCTAATCTTTGGGAAAAAGCTCAGTTCCCTCAAGGAGTGCTGATTTCAACTCAGACCTGTCATGTCTGATGCAATTTGGACTAGCAAATTTAGACAGCAGCCTACCCTTTTCAGCAGATAACTTGGTTGCTAGATAGGAGGACAAGTGGACAACATTAAGAGCCACACAGAGGTTGTGAATGTCTGAGCCTTCCTCTCTAACTCGTTTGTAATAACTTCTATGACAAGACATCGACAAAGCAATACCCTGATCTGTAGCACCAAAAAGGCCTCAGAAAACATGAGGCAAAAGAGTAATTCCACCAAGCTATTAGTTAGCTCTTTGTGGCACAGCCATTCCACAGGGCAGTACGTGCTTAAGTAATGCAACAACACCTGCAAAACAAAACCTTACCTGAGCACCTTCAGTATCCTGAAGTTCAAAAGTCATGGGGAAAGATCCATGTCTTCTATGTGTTGCCTCTGCTACTGCAGCCCTCAAGCATCAGCAGCAAATCTGCCTGCAAAGTGGGTGATCGTTGTTGTGCGAAGTACCCGCAGTTGTTTGCTTGGCAGAAGAGCATGGAGCAGGCACACCGGAACACCACATAGGGCAGGCAAGCCAAAAAATGTGCTGATTCGGTGCCTCTCAGATTATAGCATAAAGCTGCCTGTCTTAGGGGTGGTGCTCCCGTACTTACCAACGCTGAATGTTGTTTCTCTCCATGCAGATAAAATAAAAAACAAACAAACAACAAAACCCACTACCCTGTAGAGATTACCCACGTCCCAAACATCTACGAGAGCACCATTAGCTGAAGCAACCTCACTGATCCCGAATGCTCAACGAAAACATGAAGTACACAAAGCACAGAATGACATTTTGCAACAGGCCCCTCAGAATCAGCGTCCTATCTCCTGCTGTATCTGCAGTGGTCAGTTCTAGAAATGACCTAATCATTGAGTACAGATACTCCCCTGTCCAATAAGAATTATCATGATTTTATTTAATACAGGCTATTTAAATTCTTTTTTTTTTTTTTTGCCCGTGCCAAAATCTTTGCAAGAGTGCCACTGCATTCGCGCATACCAAAGGCAATCCTCAATGCAACAGGCAAACAGTCTGTATTTCACCCTGCCAATGCTTAGCAGAACTGCCTCAGCGTCACCTGGCACGAGCTTTATACAAGCCCCAGTCCTCATACTGAGGGAACCGTGCAACTGCTCAATACATGGTGTCAGTTATCAACGATCCGGATGAAACTGTTTTATGAGCCCAGAATTGCAAATTATGACAGAGAACTGGGTCTGAAAGGCGTTCTCAAAGCCTCTCCTCTCCTCACAGCAGCTCCCCGTTAATGGTTTAGGCTTGCTTGCATGACATTTCTGCTAGCAGCAAGATACTGCAAAATTACTGTCTAGAAAAAGTTTTAAAATAATAGAAATATACTTTAATACTAGATTCTAAAAAGAGTTCATGAAAACTGTAACACAGGCGAAGTGACAACTTGCCATTCGGCCATTCCAGAACAAAGGTCTACTGGGCCTGCACCTTGGCGGACAAACCCTCGCCCAAGTACTGACCAAAGACCAGAATCTCTCTCACTGGCAATAGTATAATCTGTCACCAAAGAGAGAGGAAATCCTTAGTGGGAAGCACTGACTTTTATGAAAGACAGACAAATACCTTTTTCCTTGAAGATATTTTCCTATGAAAATACAGTGCTTTTCTGTGTTAAGCCACTGTCATGAAGTACGTCGCTGCCCGTTCCGATACTCCACTCAAAAGCAGAGAGCCTTTCATGAAGCCTGGGCCTCTCCAACGTGTTGACTGTAGTATCTGGTGCTTTGTTTAATTTACAATAGCTTTTGTTTTGTAAGTTGTTCTTGTTCAAATTCTGTTGCATGTGGTTAGAGAATCCTTACTTTTTCTGCTACAAATGATGATTTGTAGCATGCCAGGCTCTGTAGGCCACCAGTAGTCCCTTCGAAAAGGTGATGTAAGAAAGAGCATCTTGTGGTTTCTCTACAAGTTTTAAACTGCTGCAAAGGACACAGAGTGACATAGAAGTGAGAGGTACTCATTTAAACACTGTGTTACGATATAATCAGAGGCACAATAAAAGACTTGATTGCTAAAGTGGATTTTGTAAGAAGATTTATTTTAATTAAGTGATTTCATGATGAAACATGGTCTTAAACAAAATAGAGATCAGTATGAAAATAAAATTATACACAGAAAAATCTTTCCCCAATTGTTTTTGAATAACAGGAAATACAACACAGCAGTCCTGTGTTCAACTGAGTAGATAATTATGCGAATCTGTGAGCAGTCAAACATTACAGTACAATCCTTGAAGCCAGGCACAACAAAATGCCCCTGTCACATGCTCAACACACTTTGTATCTGCTCTGACTCAAAGAAAAAAAGTGAAACGTGATGCAATGTAAATGGAGAAAAGGACATACACCATCTTACCGCTTGAAGCACGTTTTCCCCATTTAGTGTTTTGTGAAAGACATATACCAAATTCAGATGAAACAAATTAGCTTGTAGAAAGATAGAAAAACTTGGTATTGTATTTGATATACAGTCTTGTGAACACTTAACTGAAACATATGGAAAGGATTAAAAAATACACCACGTGTTCTACTTAAAGCTTAGAAATAAATACGCACTCTATATTCTCAGTGCCTGAAATTCTTTAAAAACAAATAACTTGGTATAAAATTATATCAAGTAATTGTCAAAAATGAGGGAGATGCACCTGTATACCTGTTAGATTCTGGATGCCTGCATCCCCACTACAAAAACTTGTAAAACTATATGCACTTTCAAACATGCTGAATAACCCAAACTGTAGCCTAGCAAGGGCAAGAATATTGACTGACCTGGGGGTACCAGTACTCCACGCCACATTCCTCAAGACCTTTCTTTTCTCCAAAGTATTCCCCTTCCACACTGTACCAACCCTTACAAGTACAAATGTTCAGTCACTTATACAAAAAGCAGCCTTGCTGATCAGGATTTGTGGATGCCCTCCAGGCTATGTCATTCCAAGGAAAAACAGAGTACAAAGAAAAAGCATCCTCCTAAGATGATATATGTACTTAATATTATTATAATAATTCTTCCTCCCTGCAATGCTGATAATAAACAGCAGTCTCCTGAGTGTTGCAGACTCATTGCAGAAAAATGTCCTGCTCTATGGAACTATTGAACCATTATGGTCCAATATACTAAACGTCTTCTAGTTTAGGACTTAAAGTTTATATGAAACTCTTCTCACCTCAGTTACCATGCTGAAGAAGAAAACTTGCAAGGAATTCTTCTTTTGATCTTTATATCTGACTTGGATATCCAATTGTCTGGGCTTTTAGGTAAAGAACCAGGTCAGCTTTTAGGTAGAGGACTAGGGCCTGAAATTCTTTCTGTCCTCTTACTCATTATTTTTTCCGATAATGTTGCTAGAGTGTGAATGGACTGAATGGACTCAAGACTTGCATCAGCTTGGCCAAAGCTAACAAGATCATCGAGAATATTTTTATTATCTCAAATAAGCTTTAGAAACTTCATAGCAATCCCGGAATGACAAAAAACTCTGTGTAAATTCATGGTTCTTACACAACTATAACACAAAACTCAAATATTAAAACAAAAATCTACATTTCACACAGCTAAATGTTGGGGGTTTGGCCCATCATATTTAAAATGAAAGTCACCTTAAGCAGTGATGATTTAACTTCTTAACAGATACTATTTCTCTTGCCAAATGCAGCTAGTAATAAATATAAGTATTCGTAAAACCAAATAAAGAGGATTCCAGACAGGACCCTTATTTAGAAGCTTTCATTTTCCTGAGAGCAGTCCAAATTAAAAAATAAATATTAAAATAAAAATAATAGTAGAACAAGAAAAAACAGTTTTATGATTGTGTGCTTTAGATTTTCAAAACCTAAAGTAATTAGCCAAAACATGTCTTCCAGTGGTGGTAACAGTAATCTATTTCAGGATTAAGTCATTTTTCCTGGGTACATTACCAAAGCCTAATTTTCAAGCCAAAAGTATCCCCTTTTGTATATCCAGTGGTCAGCACAGGTCACTCTCCCACTCACTATTTGCAAAGTCTAGTCCTTTTTCTGTCCCTACTCTTTCAGTCTTGTCTTCGCTCTAGCACTGTTCCAGGGCTCCACTTTATATGTTGTGGAACTGCCGTATCTTATCATTACAGCACCTACAATTACATTCCTTCCTTAGCATTATTTCTGAGGCTTCAGAGATTTATTTGCTTATTCATACAGTAATCTATTTCAAAATTACTCAGCTCCAATGTCTGACTGCAGTCAGCAGGGCCATCAAATATGTCGTCTCAGCAAAGTTTTCTGTTATCGACCAGATTTCTACTGTTAGACGAGTATTTTCAACTATAAAAATTGTAATTCTCCTGATGTAAAATGAGAGTTTCTGAATAGTCAACAGAATATGTGAGGAGCAGCTTGTATTGCAACTAACAGGCAATGGAGATGCGAAATACCTTTTGGAAGAAACCAGTTGAAGGGCTGCGTGACAAAGCCTCCATCTGTGGAAGTCACAGACCTCGCTATGGTAACAAATGCCCCGCTGCCGTGATCTCTGGATCTGCACTCACCTGCGTCCCTGCCAGGGCTCATGATTCCAGCCAACAGCCTGAAGCCTTTGCAAAAGCAAAGTCAAAGGACATTTGACCCTTGGATACCTCATCAACTGTCTGGTTTCCAAAAAACATCCCATACTATTGGGTTAAGAGATCTTTTTCCTTCAACCACTCGCAACGTGAGAGGAACTATGATCCCATTGACTCTTTGCACTGAAGGGAGCTGGCTCTTGTTGCAAAGGAGAGCAGTTTAATTCCTGATGGAAAAATAAACACCACCACAACCTCTGATACTATAGTTACAGTCACCGTAGGTGGTCAGCATTTGTCTTCAGGTGATTGTAGGATTATGTGCAATTAAAAGGGAGAGGACAGGCAGCTTTTGGAAGGCAGCCCAGTGGAGTTTTGTAGGTCTATATGTTTAAAAAGTGATTATATTGATGTCAGCACAAAACTATGTTAAATCAGTGAAACAATATACCTCCTGAGTGCTTAGTAAAGCCCTCTAAGTAAGACAGAGCTTTTTCTAATAGGGGCTGATTGAGAACTTTCTGGAAGTTTAAAAAATAAAAAAAAAATCATTATTCAGAAGCTTTTTAAAAGGAATCAAGGATTGGAAGAAACACAGATTGGCTCCCTTTCACATTCACCATAACTTTAAGACATTTGTCAGAATACATCTACAGTTAAATTTGTTTTTTGCAGGTTACATTTGCAATGTAATCTGACTGCATTTGGTACATAAAGGAAACAAGCTCAAAATTCCAATGACCAGTTTAGAAGGCGGCTAAATAATGTAGTAGTTCTTTCACATAGTCCTCAGGAGATATTTTAATTGCATTTTGAATACATACAGATACTACCATGGGTGGTAGCCATTCCAGAAGAGTCCCTGACTGTCATCCTTTTACCTACAGTCAGGAGGAGTCTTTCTAAGCAGTGACAAAACGGTCACTATAATGTCACTGATTTTAAGCAGAACTCTCAAATTAATCATGAGTTTATCTTAAAATACCTATGACATAACACGGCTCTGAGCAAAACCTGTAAAGTAGAGTCCTAAATGAAGTTTCAACTTGAACAATACTTTTCCCTACAGTAAAATTATTTTAGAAAATACTGTAAATGTTTGAATAAAAACCTTTTCATTGCAATGAATGTTTGAAATATTACAGGTCTACCACATACGCACCAGTCTGAAACAAAACAGAAGCACTGTGAAGCTAATGGTCTATTTGAAATGCATAAAATAAACCAACACATACTGTGAAAACCGTGTGTTTATATGGCCAGCTTTATAATTTTGCCTATTAGTAGTAAAAATGGGTCGTAAAAAGGCTTTTAACCTTAATGGATTTACAATAAAGTTCTCCCCCCCGCCATTTACCTAACATATATTTATTTTCCCTGAAAGCAAGGAACTTCAAATTCAATGCTTTAAGCTCTTTTTTATTGTAAGATATTTAAGCAAAAGGTTAGACTAGTCCAACAGCAGCCGCTGTGGTTGTGCTAATAAAATTGTAAATGTTTTTTACTTGCAGTTGGTGAGCTAGTCAGCCCCTAATACTTCTGGCAGAATTATTTCAGACTGCATAGTAAAGCCAAAACGCAAACAGTTTAAAAAGCCAGGTTCTAGTAACTATTCTGAAATTTTGCTTGGAGTTCAATTTGTTTGCCTAGGGAAGAAGGGATGAGAAGGGAAAACAGCGGTGGTTGAGTATTAATATTGCAAGGTTAACATTAACACTTATAAGGTTAAGTTTATAACCTTACAACTAGAGACCGCACTTATTGCTCAATTCCCTTTAATGCTAACAGGAAAAATTACCCCTCCACATAAAATCAGTGGCATGAAAATGTAACTGCTAGTATATTTTAATACAAGAAGTTTCAATTGCTGAAAAGAATTACCTTGCTTTATACTATGGGAAATGAACTTACACAGGCTATTCAAACACAGCTACTACAGATTCCCCTTCTGTAAGATCTCCCTCAGCCCAGAGACGGTGTGCTTGCAAATATCTCCATAAACCTCTGCAGTTAACACTGGAGTAACTCAGTTAACACCTGCAATTAATGCTGCTGAGATTACATTTAGCAACCAGATGATATCACTGCTAATGCTTCAGAAGGAAGCTTTTTTTTTTTTTTTTTGACTTTTTAGAAGGATTAAAAATACATAGAAAACCACAAAGCTGTTTTCTTTCCTATAATTTTAAACTGAGCAAACTGCCAGTCCACTGCTCTGCCAGTTTATCTCATGCCAGAAACTTTGTCTGATGTCCTGCCAGGATGTGCTGCCTCAATTTTCAGTTTCCCTGAAGATTACATATATTTGCCAAGGTTAACAGCTTTAATATGGAGTTTATGGGATGCCCATGCAGATAGATTTCACCCTAGATGCTCTGTAAGCATCATTAACACCTTTTTATGGTAGGTTCACAGCATGGACAACAAAAACTATTTTTAAAAGCAAGGAAAAGGGCAAATATTTGATGAATACCAAGGAAAAATGGGGAGGTGGGGGGAGGCTTTCTTCTGGTCAGCAGAACTGTTAAACTGGATTTTATTTTGGATTGAAAGAATACTTTCACAAGATAATATGCAACATGCTGCTGACAGTGTTCCGTAGGTAACAGACAGCCATCTCCTACCTGCTGTGGGTGAAAACACCATTACAGTAAGCGCTTCTGGCTTACAGCTTTTGAATCGGTAACTGCTTGCTACAGTAGGCACCACATTGGATAAATTCAAGGATGACGATATTTCCCAGTGTATTTAGGAGTGTCACGGTTAAACCGACTGCTGGTAGCGCCAGGCGAGCAGCGCACCTCTGGATGCCTGTGGGCGCTGAGACCTAGTGCGGGTTCACCCCGGGAGGAGGTGGGCATGGTCCCTGGGGCGCTGGGCATCATGCGGGTTTCAAGGACCTGATGGCTGCTTTTTGGCTGGCAATGCGTGGCTCAGCTTCCTTGCAGAGTGGGAAACATGTGCACCTCACTTGAACTCTTGTGGGTGCTTCCCCAACCAGACTTTCTGTCTGATGGAGATACTGCAGGTGAAGTTAGTACAAGTTGTCAGCACATTGCAGCTGAAGGGAATCTTTTGTCTACTTCTTGAAGACTGGCTTTTTTCCTCCCTAAGTGGAAAGCTCCTTGGCACTGTCTGGAAGATCTGAGAAGGTACAGAGCTTTTAGAAACGCTTCTCTGTCTTTCTCTATTCTGGATCCTTGCGTCTGCCACAGCATGGCATAAGCTAAGGTGCCGCAGTCGCAATCATCTGCAGGACACGAAAGTTGGCCTTCACTTGGGATGTGTTCAATGGAAATTGCTTCCCACGCTGAAGGGAGAATATTCAGCTCCATAGCCAGGAGATGTGGGGATCTGAGAAAGCTCAGGCTTCCTTTTCCATACACCTGCCCTGCTAATCTCTTCAGAGCAACAGCATTGCCTATATCATCACACAGAGCCGGCCACATGCTCGAGGCAGCACGGGCATCTGGGCAGCTAACTCCTCATCACTTTCAAATAGCATTTTTTCTGAGAGTCCTCCAGGTGACGTTGGCAGCAAAGGAGCAAGAAGCAGCTTCTCCTTGGTCTCTCTGGGTCTTACTACTACATGGATTCCAGTTCTGTGTTTTTTTTGTTTTGTTTGTTTGTGTGTACAGTTGCCCCACTGGTGATCCTATCACATCTTTACAGAATACTGGATCATCATGACTGATTTCAATTATTTATGTATGCATAAATACAGAACAAATATGTGCAGAAAATATATTTAAATAAAAATTGACAAGACGCGTTTATTGTTCTTGATTTGTACAAAAGCATAACTTAAAGGCAAACTAGTATAAACTTACTTTGTGCCAAATATTTAAACTTTTCATTCCAAAGAGTTTCTGGTTCAAAACTTGTAGATACAGTTTCCACCTGGGAAATCTCCTTTTTAGACCACAGATAACACAGTATTGTAAAATCAAAATTCTGCAGTCCTTCAACCAAGCAAAAGCTGTACTCTGCTTTGAGTGCCAGAGTTTTAGCTACTCAGTGAATGGATCATATGAAACATGAGCCATGCTGGAGTGACCTGATGAAAAGTCAATTTGCCTACTTCTCATCCATGTTCTGAGAAAAGATGTGCATTAGTATCTGTGACATGCAATTTTAGCAACGATAAATATATGTGTAAAAATAGGGAGACACGTTTGGATTTTTCTTTGCTACTTCATGCCAGCCAGAAGTAGTGCAAGAAAACCTGTGTTACTTAGGTAACAGAGTCCCAGATGTCATGCAGAAGCTCAGTTATTCCTGAAATCAAAGAATGCTTTCACTCCGATTTTGCAAGTGGGTTTTCATTTGCACAGGTAACATTTGCTTGGGAAGCCTGAAGAGTTTACTCAGTCTTTGCTGCCACCACCACAGCTGCACCTGCCTCCCGACTCGGAGGGTGGAAGGGCAGTCTTTGCTGACGACACCTCCGCTGACATTCACCTCGGTAGGAAAAACACTCCCACAGGAACAAGCAGAATACCTCCCTGAGATGCCCTTTCAAAAGTCTCCAAAGCAAGAACATTAAGTTTACTTCAGAAGCTACTTTTCCCACAAAACAGGGCGTGCTGTGCTTCAGTGCTACCAAGACTAGGGCAAAGCTAGATTCATGTTCTTGTCATCCAGCATCCAAGTGCAACTTCCTGGAATTTAAAAAATGTGGATGCATGTGTCGCAGCAGCTGTACAAGAAAGAGTGTGCAGCTGCATTAGCGTTCCACAAGACCTTCTAGAGGAAAGTACCAAAAATAGATGCAAGCAAGCCTTGTGTATTTCAGCAAAATTAAGCATAAAGAAATTGGTGTCCATGCAGTGTTTGATATGCCATAAAAATACCTTCAAATAACATTTGATAAGAAAACTATTTATCAGTGAAAATGCAAGACACAATGAACAGTTTACATCTTGTAGGAGTTCACTGATATGGGACAGTGCCATTATGACCAGTGACTCACCTTAAAGTAGGCTACTCATGGATTTCCAAATAAGCTACTGTTTTATGGTGCTGTACAAATAAAAAGTTGTGGGTAGCATATGAAATATCTGTATTAAACTCTACTGCATTAAGTTATCCAATGCATGAAAAATGACCCAGATGCATTTAAAATAAATGCATATTACAATATCACATATAGTATCATAAAATTATTACTTATGTGCACTGTCCTGATATCTATAGACATGGCACCGTGAAGAAAGCCTGGTTCCTAAGCGTTTTTATAGATACTTGATAGTGATGCAGTTTGCTGCCAGTCAGATCATAATGTCCCTTCAACTTTGGTACATTCAGTGCAAAATATTTTTGGGAGTTTTTTACTCTTATAAAAATAAAAGGCATTTTTTTCCCTTGAGAGTGCTCACAGAATAAACACTAACAGAATGTCTGTTCAAGCATGGAAAGTGACAAAACCAGAAACAGCATTTTAGTTCGCTTGTTTCCTGCTTAAACTCTAAGAAATGTAATACAATGAACCTATAAAAATAAACAGAAGTCATTGTGTTAGGATTTTTTCCTGATATGCTGTGATAAATTGCTAGTTTCTTCTTAAAATAGTTTCCATGCAGTATAAAGCATAAAATCAGTCTTATTAAGTTATTTAGTTCATTATAACAGCTCATCTTTTGTCATACACACGCCTGGCGAACACATTTTTCCACAAACCTCCTTAATGCAAGCCATTGTTGTTGCATTCTTTGTTGCTGACTTTCCTTCCAATTCACTTCTGCCCCAGGAACTTGAACCCTATGGTGCACACCATGCAGGCACTCGTAGTCTTAGGCATAGCAAGCACTGGATATGCTGTTATAACATATGGCATAAAGTACTGTACCTTCATGAATAATCTTAAAAAAAAAAAAAAGTCTACTGTATGATTTTTCGCTAATTTACTGGGTAGGTGGCGGCCTGAATGATTTCACATTTTGGCTTGCATTTTCTATTTAGCAACTTTGGTGAAATCCAGTTTTCAGGTACATGTCAGTTTTGCAGTAGTCAGGCTGGTCACAACTCGGGATCACACATTTCTTGTTTGCTCAGAATATAAACATAAGAAATTTGGCAGATCTGAAAAAGTGTGGATTGCAAGACTTGGTTTTCCCTGCACTTCAGGCACACTCTAGATTCACTGTAGAGAATTCTGCCACTATCACAACGCTTTTTAATTGCTTCATAAGCTCTTTCACGGAACCTCATTATTTGAATTGCATCAAGAAACAATTTTCCTCTAGGAAATCCAATGCAAACGTTCATTCATTCTTTGAGAAGACATCCACAAAAGTCCAAAGAGCTGGGCACTGTGGTTTGTGTATCACTCAAGTCCAAAAGTACTTGTCTCTTCAACTGCTGTCAACAGTTTTTCATATAGCATAGAGAATGATGGATAAGGGGGAAGGTCCAGACGATTGAAACAAGTGTGAGCCCTGAGGGGAAAAAAGAGGAGGTAAAAAAGTACATTATTTAAAAAGTTCAAAAGAAAATACGCAGAACGATATGTGCATGCGTAGAGATGGCCAGATAGTATTCTAGTATTCTCTCAGAAGACTGTTCTGTCAAATGATGTTTTCCATCTGAACAAGTAGTGAGGTTTAATGTACTTTTTTCTAATTAAAATAAGCCAGTAAGAAGCATTTATGATAGCACACCGACAGCTTAGAAGGCATAGGATAAATTTTATCCATTAAATGTGCATGAGAAGAGAATGATACAACATGGTACAATTCAAGTAGTCTGTTCTGAAGCCTTTGCTTTAAATGGATCTTAGGGGAAGTAATTCTTTTTTCTGTACTGATGATATTCAAATACTGTATTTGTAATCATAAATGGTCCATTTCGGTACAATGAATATGCGTACGTTATTTGATCTGATGAAATATTAAAAAAAAAAAATAAGCTAGATATACAAGGAAACAATCCCATAATAATAAAGGACAGACAAATTGGATGTTCTTCCTTGTACATTTCCTCAGCACATGGATCATGTTCCTGGAAAGCTACTGCTTGTGCTGATTTACACTGTGTATCTGGTCCTGCAAGCTGACGACCTCTAGAATACTACTTTTTGTAATTACACAAAACTATGCAAGTAGCTATAACATACCATCCTGCTTTCTTAAGAGGAAAACCACGTGGTTTATTTCTGAGTTTCCAAAGTCCATCTGCCTCAGTTTTCTGAGACTTTGAACTGACTCTTGAAACCCCTTCCAGGGAATGAAAAGGCAGATAATAAATGTTTCTTCTCTGAGTAGAATAATGGCTATCATTGCCTGGCCTCAGGGTAAGCTAAGGATAATACTTTCTAAAATAGTATAGTGGATGAGCCTGCTCTAGTGAAATAGATAGAGCTTATATAATGTGATGTGTTCTTGAGGAAGAAATGATGGGAAGAAAAGTTGGAGAAGGTATCTTTTCCACTTTGAAGCTTTTTAAGAAATGCTCACTTTAGACTGATTTTAGAGGATGAAAACCTTTTTGTCTTTTGGCAGGTCTCTGCTTCAGAATACTTTATTCTTTTCAATAAAACACATCTCACAGTTATTTAAATACAATGCAACTGACAAACCAACTTTTCTTGCAGTGCCCTTAATCATTGTGGCCCATATTAAGTACAAATGTATAACACGAATGGAAGGACTGAACAAGCTCCCTCCTCACTGCAAACGCAACTCCTCATTTAACCTAACCACTCCCAGAAATCTGGGTGCCTACAACAGACCTGTAATGAGCCTTCTCTAGGCCAGAAAGTGCTGCCTTCCACGGGAGCAAAGTTATTAATTGCCATTTTAAGCGGCTCTCAAGTCCCAGCTATGGGGTTGGAACACGAAATAGGTTAATCTAGCTTGTTAAAAGCATGAGAGACCATTACAAACCCTCACTGAAGGCTCACCAGCCTTACAGTGTCATAAAAATATCAGGTTGAAGAAACGTATACATAGCAAAGAAGGCCACATTATCATTATACAGTCCAAGAACAAACATGCAATCACTTAAGAAATGAGAAANACCCTCAAATACAGTATGCTTGAAAGTACACTGCTAGTATATACTATATAGTAAAGAGAGTATTTCCCCAGCCTGTACTCCAGAAGTGTGATAAAAATTCCTCCACCCTGCCATCCCACTATGGCTCTTGGAGGAAAGCTTTCCCTGTACTTCTGTTTTGCCTTTCCAAAAACCTTACAAAGTAAGAGAATAAATTATTATTGCCTTTTTTTTTTTAAAATAGAAATTTCTACTTAGAAGAAAGAGGCTGATTTGGACCCAGCAGCAAATGGGCAACCAGAGCAAGGTGTCTGGAAGGGCTTAGCGATCGCTTGGGTTCAGTGTAGGTTGTGGAAGAGTCTTAGGCAATTCGCAGCCTAACCACATGCTTCTGCTGCATGGGGCTGGCAACCACTCATTAGAAGTATGGATCATGCTGTGTGGGCTGTAAAACCACAAGTTTAAAAGATACAGTATATAATTAGCAAGGGATTCATTACAAGCTGGTTTAATTGTAATTTGGCATATTATTTACATTTATTAAGAGAATTCGGTTTTATCTTAATTTTGAGGGCAATTTTAAAAACACAATCACCTACTTTGGAAAACCAAGTCATTGAAAAAGACAAAAACTTAAAATCTTGGTCTACTGGGGGAATGTATGCCTTTCACAACCTCACAAGAAACTTTTTAAGCCTTTGGGACAAAAGGTTTTTTTCTTCTCTGGACAGCATTTTCCCATTCCAACATCTCAAACCATGTGGGCACTACCTGTTTATCTTCCTGGACTCACATTTGAGGACAACATGAAAAATATCTTGGCTCCTGAAGTCTGAATTTCCAGTTAATCTCCACTTCATTATAATTCTACAATATTACGGTAGTAAAATAGAGTGACTTAGGGTTAAAGTCCAGCAGTAAGACAGATATACTATTTGCATGTGAATCATACTTACGTTACCACTAGCTCCTATGTACACAGCAATGAAAGCTACCTGGAGCACAACCAATTTCTCAGCAAGTAAGTGAATTGAAAGAATAACAGTCCCCCTGTTGATTTAGTGTAAGTATGCAACATGATGTGAAAGAAGGGAGTAAAAGTGGCATCAGGGATAGCAACAGTTAAGCTAAACTCATAACAATAAATCTTTTCAGGTCCTTTTACGTGCTACTGACTTACTGCTGTAAAAGACAGTGATACAAGCTAAGCAACCTGATGTGTCTCACAGAAATCTCACTATTTTGATTCAGCAGAACTGATTACACAGCAATCAGAACAGTGTGAACTACATAAACATCAAATGAATATTTTTGAGTTTATATTCACAGCTGCTTAGACCACAATCACACACCTAGGTAGCTATATTAGTTGTCTTCTGTGTCTCAAAATCAGGAAGAAGAGATGGGGACAGGTATTATTCTGTGTTTTTAGCTGTGCAGCAGTTATTTTAGAATCAGAGGAAAAAACAAAACCCAATGACTTGTTGAATCCTAGCTTTTGCCACCATTATGCCAAGCATTACTAGATTTTACAAGCACTCCAACTGAAACCAAAAGGGCAATTTGCAAACCGTAACTCTGCTACAAGTGAATGATGGTGCCTGAACACAAATGCTTTACTTATCTGAGAATCAGCAAGAGTCAAAGAGTCCTAGGGTAGCATTCTCAGCAGATACAGCAATGTGTTTACACACAGGGCTTGTTTGGAAAACTCTTGAAAGTTTGCTATTCAGGGTCACTGTTAATAAAGTCTTACCTTCCTGCCAGTACTACTTGGTGTTTGCACAGTAAGTCTTTGAAGCTGGTGAGACTCAGGCTGAAGCTAGACTGTACACAGGAACTAGATATTTAAAAATGCAAATACAGCTTTCTGCTTAGGGCTTAGTCCATTTAAGCGTAAACGTGGAAGATCATTTATTTTTTATGAGGTCAAAGTTCCACATATGAATGACAGGAATTGCCAGCTCACAACAACTGTAGATGTTTGTCATAAACAGTTGTTTATTTTAACAAGCAACTGTAGCATTAGATTATTTTAGCTCTCATATTTGTATGTTGAAAGCTATCTATAGAGACAGAAATCAAATGTTTCCTAAACACGGGAATCATTAATAAAACTTCAAGTGCATGATTCTCCTAAATGCAAAGAGCTGACATTTCCCCCTTACTTGCTGAACTGGTAGTTTATCTTCTCAACACATTTCTCTATGTTGCTCTACAGGAAGTAGTTTTATTCTGCAGTTTATTACAATCAGGGCTCTGCATCATCTTTTCAGAGGAAATTCTGAGCATCCTGTTCAGGCACGTCCTGACCTTTTCCACACTGCAAGCTGTGCTTGTTAGCACCAGGAATTTCAGTATTAGAGAATATACAGATACGCTCCCACAATCCATTTTCTTACTTAAACTTAGAACAGAATATTAGATTTTGAAGTCAGAAATAACTGAAAAAGAAAATCAAAGCTTTTTCTTTTTACATAGAATCAAAACTAGTCCATAGATCATTCATAATAAACTATAAAGTAGACTTATCTGACTATAAGGTATTATTAAGCCCCCAAAAGATATTAGAGTATGTGGTTTGAAATACCTATTTCCAAAATTTGCTTATCTTGTACCATAAGCTGACAAGATAGCTTTGTTTAAAGGCTACCTGCTGTGTCTGTGGATTTCACACTGCCATTTCTGTTTCTTTGACTTTCATGTGGTTCAAATGGCAGCGTGCAGGCTGGAGCGAACCCAAGCGATGTCCCTGCCTCTGACATTAAGCTGGAGAAAGCAGCTAAGGGTTGCTGGTCAGAGAAACTCTCCATGTGTTAGACAACAACCTTGTGTCTAAAATGAGACTCTGAATGCAACTTATTCCTGAGGAATCTGTTTAAGAGGAATGGACTAAGATTAGCGTTGGATTTCCTCCATGGATCAGTCCAGCCCAAAGCTACCACCACAAGTTACAAGAAGCATACTAAAAGCTGAGATCTGGCTAATCTGGCTAATCAGAGTTAGTTCACCGACATTCTGCACGTTAATCTGTATTTCTAACCACTGTTAACCCACTCTAGAGAATGCAGAATTCCAGAACTGGATGAAAGGGATCTTCCAGAAAAATATCAGCCTCCTCACAATATAGAAGAGTCTAGAACCTGAAGGGTTTTTTTTTTTTTTTTCAATGAAGTGTTCGTGCTAGATGTTTCTTATATAACTTATATGTCATTATTCTAGTCCTGGTATTGTTACCATTGACCTTTGAAAACAACTCTTTTTTCTATCTTTACAAAACAGAAAAAATAAAAAAGCAACTTTTTTTCTCATCTTTTTTTTTTTTCTTCATCCCACTCCTCCAA